>JAUMHH010016730.1:0-10871 GCA_032359455.1 Chlamys rubida
AAGTTTCATCAAGATATCTTTAACGGTTTAAAAGTTATGGCCCGGACAAGTTGCGATTAGAAGAACCAGAAGAAGAAGAAGAAAAAGAACCAGTACTAATACAATATGCCTCCCTTCATTCGAAGGGGAGACATAATAATACAACGCAAAAAATAAAAATAAGATCATTCATTAATTTGGAACATTGGCTAATACTGGTTACAATATTACATAGTACTTGGCTCATTTGTGTCCCTCCAGATATTCTTATAGTTGCACTGCATCAAAAATAGAGTGGCATGAAAGTGTTAAAAAAATGTGTTACCTCGTTTGAAAGCGTTAGGTTTCTTGTCACTTTCAAACATCTGGATGGACTCGCCAGTGAAGAGAATCTTGTTGGCAACTCGGACAGGAATGTAGACTGGCAGAAGGTTAGCCCTAAGTGAGAACTTACTACCCCCACTGCTGCTCTCTACCGCAGGTAAGGTCAGGGACAGGGCTCGCTGTAAGTAAAACACAAAAGATGTGTCATCAATTAAAATACTGACAACCTCTGACCTCCACTAGTCACCCTGGTCTGAAAATGTTTTGTTTTTCACTCATTTTGGATGACATAAATATCTTTTAAAAATATGTTCACAAGAAATGTTGTTATCATTTTGTTCGAACTACGTGACTTTGAACAAACTTGGAAAAATTAGTATTAGTCACAACTGACGATGTTGTAACTGTCCTTTTTTCACTTTACACCTTATTAAAAAAAATTAGGCAAGTTTGTACACAAAAACAGAACAACAAATTTCCTTCATTTTTTTTTATTAAAATGATTTATTCTCTTGCAAGTAGTACACACACTGTTAAAAAAACTCATTAAAAAATGAAAGTGTTATTTCATTTTTTAAATTGTTGTACCTAATTGGTCCAAGAGCAATTAAGGAGCCAATTAGTTTTGGCAGCTGTTGCCTATAAACAAACAAGTACCTGTACTGGTCGTCTAGTGACAATGAGAATGCCTATGACTACCTGTAACTGTCGCCCTGTGACCCCCATTAGGCCCAGGTCATCTTCATCTTCTTGTGATGCTGCATTCTGGTTACTGTCTTCATCTGATGAATGCTGGATGAAGAACTCGAGGTATGGGTCCATCAGTACACCATGTAGTAGCCAGGAGCACAGCTGTTTGTACATCACAGCATGACACACATGTAGGATTCTACAAATAAAAACGTTCGAATCAAGTTATACAGTTTACTGTATTTGCAGTAACACAGTGCTTAAAAACTGGCTTAAAGGGGGGAAACTATCAGAGATTTTAGGGCCTTATAATGATTCTTCCCCTAGAAAAGTGCCGTTGTATTTCCCAAAAATCAATGCAAAAATAAATTTATTTTCCCAAAATCAATGAGGGATAATTTTTCACTCTGTGCATGGATTAGTGATGTGATTTCATCAATGCTTCAGTGAATTGTTCAATCTCTAAAAGTTCGGTATAAGAGTTTTATAGAACTAGAAGGTCGATGTCTATGCTTGAAACTTATTCTTGAAATACAATGAGACAGAAATTACATATCTAAGCATGATTATTTCACAGTACAAATAAAATTGTAGGAAAGTGATAATTTTACCTATGCATGGCCAGTTTGACGACAGGAAGCCCACACATTGAATTCTTATGAAGAATATCCAGAATGTAACAGCCATGAGCCTGAAAAAGAAACATGACATACAAGTATCTTATAATTGTTTATACATTAAACATACATGATTGTATAAATAAAAAAAAAAAAAAAAACTGATTTTAAACATTTAATGTAGTAATGAATAAGGAAAAAGCTGAAATAGAAACACAACATACCAGTATCTTAAAATTGTTTGTACATTAAAGAAATGAATAATTCAAACAACAAATTAGCTTATCTTAAATATTTAATGTAATGAATAAGGAAAAGCTCTCTGGTTCAGTGTTACCTTGTGATTGCATATCTGTTCTACAACTGTGGCCAGGGCAGGAAACAGAAGATGATACTGAAAACAGAAAGAGAGATTACAAATTATTTAACTAATCTTGAAAGATTCATTTCAACATTGAAGCACAGCTAAAAACATGTCACCTTGATATTTCTTCACAAAGTATCCTCTTATTGAGCCATTTAAGTAAAAATTTCAAATTTACTAAAACTGAAGCAAATTAATTTTTAAATTTTATTGCTGGTTATCTCTTAACACAGGTTCTACTACCGTTACATTAGACAGTTTATAGTTGCGATATCAAAAGCGGTCAATGCCTTTAAGTAAAGCAACACTCGGTAGTCAAAATGTGATGAGGAGGAGGCTGACCTCTTGGAGTGAGCACAGAAGATGTGACATGGGCAGGTGAGGGTCCTGTAGTGTGTCCATCTCTAACCTGTGAAGGGCCTGGCGGTAGTCATCCAACAGCTGGTCTAGGCCATTGCAAAATGACTTCAGGTATAGTCCATGGATACCCTCAATTCTAGCACAACCTGGAAATAAAAACATGTTGTTTAACCAAGGGAATGACTCACCCAGTACTGTGGTGCATATTCATTGTAAATGTATGTATATATACATTATTAATGTTTGTCCTGAGGGTTACAATATAAGTTAATAACAGGCAACAAGGTACCAAGGAGCATTCCTAATCCTTCTGGTGACTATTGAATTGATAGGAACACCTTGATCACCCAAGCACTTTTGGTAAAGAAGCAAAGCATAATGTTCAAGTTTGATCACTGATCAGCTTACGATAACTTCAGTTATTGCTATACAATGATGTAATAAGGAAACCAATTTACTATATGGATAACAGTGACATTGACCTTCAGACCTAAAAGGCAATTTCAAGCAAATAATCTTGGTAATTAAGGAAGCACTGTGTGAAGTTTGCACCAACCATAACTGGACGTTAAGTCCAGAAATCAATTTTTAAGCTCTGTTTCAATACATATTATTTGGTTGGCCCTACCTCAACAGTATTAGAGGTTCAACAAGGCAAGATACTTTCGAGTTTAGCACAATCTACCATTTCTTTTATCTGATAAAAAATAGCCGACCAGCAATCTTTAGCTCTTAAATATATCTGACTTCTGTGAGTAGGTTGACCCATGGCCTCTTCCAGTACAAGTGTATCGCAGAATATTTCTGTGCCCTGTCCATGGCCATGGGGATATGCAAAAATTAAAATCAGCCCCCCAGATTAAAACCTTTACATGTGTGGAAGATTTTAAATGTACATAAGATTACAGTCACCTTCTAGCTTCATGCTCGAGGGATTTCCCCTTATATTTTAGCACAGTGGTACAAGAATGTCCGAGTAGGAAGTCTGGGATTGCGGGTTCAATCTCTGGTGGAAGCACACAACTCTCGGGCTCTTTCCTGTTACAATTGTTTCCATGTCCCTCCCTATGGTAGCAGGCAGTTATAGAACATGGGTTGTTGTAATGTTCGAGAATGAACACATTTAAAAAGGGGGAGTAGTGTTGCAGATATAAATTTTACATAGGATTTAACAGGAGCCTCTAGCTTTGTGCTAGCGGGAAATTTCCTTTAACTCATCGGTGGTAGAAAATTTGACTAGGCAATCTAGATCTGGAATAGCAAGTTCAATCTCAAGCGGAAGCAAACAACCCTCTTTCACATAAGTCTAGCTGCGATAACGTAGCTTTCTGACGACGAGAGATTTTCAGAGGAGGCCGGGTATTAATATTAGTACTAACATAAGTCCTGCAGTAGGCCGTTTCAATAATGGAATTTGCACCAACAATACATAAACTTTAATCAGATATTAAAACGGCAAATATTTGGATTATATGAAAGGAATACACGCTCTGGTGAGAGAGTGTAGAAAATCCCTGTTTATAAAAATATAAAAGGAAGAATGGAATTTGCATGGACATTACAGAAATATAAATGCAAATAATGACTGCAAATATTTTGATAAATTTGATAAAAGTGTGGCAGGTTTATGTTGTACATTGGATTACGGTTGCCTTCTAGCTTCAAGCTAGAGGGAATTTGCATTTAGCTCACTGGTAGAGCGTCCGACTAGGAACCCAGGGATTGAGGTTTGATCCCTAGTGGAGGCACACTATTCTCTTTCCTGTTACAAATAGTGTCTGTGGCCCTCCCCGTGCCGTGGTGACAGGGGTTAGAACCTTAAGGTTGTGTCGTTCGAGGGCAAACACATTTAAAAAAGGGGAGCAGTGTGGCAGATTTTTAATTGTACATTGTCATAGGAATATGGTCGCATTCTAGCTTCAAGTTAGAGGGAATTCCCCTTTAACTTTAAGGAACCTTATAGAGATCGCAGGTTAGATCTCCGGTGGGAGCACACTATTCTCTTTCCTGTACATGTTGTAACAGGAAAGAGAATAGGAAGCATACACTTTCTGGTGAGAGAGTGTAGAAAATCCCTATTTATAGAAATATGTAAAATAAAGTTCACTTGACATTGATCATATTATTTTAGAAAATTTACCATCCTGTTTTAAACTTAAAGTTCCTCCATGTTTCTTAATGAATGCGTTGAAGTCTCTGTAATGAGTTCCAAGCTGACAAAGCTTGTTCAGTAACTCGATCTCCGAGGGACAAATGAATGGGACATCTGACAGCACCTGCAAATAATGAAATAGTTTAATAATCAACAAGTACCGAAGTGTCATGACCATGACTGCATTTTTCTTTCAATCAATATCACAGTTTAGATCATTCGATCATGACAACTCATTAGCAACTTGCATACTGATATAACCTTAATTTCCCCGTTGTTATCGACGAAAAGGCCTCCAGAATGTCCAGAAAGTGCAAACAATATTTCATGAAGCATTTCAAACTTGGCAGAATATTTTGTTTTCCATTAATTCTCAACAGGTGGCACTACTAACAGGAAATGTTCAAATCACCTACTTCCTACTTAGATTATTCTGCGTCACAATATAGTTCTAGATTTAGTTGGGAAATTACTTTGATGTTTGACAATTTATTGAATATATTGAACTTTT
This sequence comes from Chlamys rubida, assembly GCA_032359455.1. Lineage (NCBI taxonomy): Eukaryota > Metazoa > Mollusca > Bivalvia > Pectinida > Pectinidae > Chlamys > Chlamys rubida. Next base: position 4,998 of record JAUMHH010016730.1, read on the forward strand.
TCTATTAACAAAATGTATAAAAACAATTCGTGCAAAATATGTAAACCAAAGCCTCAAAAGAAAAATTATGACGATGTTATATTATTGCGAGGTGTAATTCGGCCTTTTTCCGCCAAGTAGCCACGAGAAGTGCACGTTTTAGCCCGCACAGCGAAAATGGTATTAACTTTACAGATAAATACGTTTTGTGATATAATATCGGTAGATTCATTCATCTTTACATGCTGTGGTTATAACTTACTTGATGGTATAACTAAAGTAGGAAATCAAGAACACAGTTGTTTAAATATCGTGGAAATAAAACGTGAATATTGCCAATACCAGCGGTATGGTAGGGGGGTAGGGGTAAACCACGAAAAGGAGTGGTAATGACGAAAATGTGGCCGTAAATTGTCTTTATATTAAACGGCACTGATAAAATTATGGTTATGACTAAATTAATTGGTCCCTTTCGCAGAAAAAAACACTCCTTTTCGTGGTTTACCCCTACCGGTATGGTAGCACGTGGACCGGTCACTTTGGCACATCATCCTTCCCTCAACGTACAAATTTGTCGTCTTGTTTACACAAATCGTTTGCTTGGTATTTTTAATTGAATGAGAATCAATTCCTGGGCACAGGGTCTGGTGTCCGGGTTATTTCATTCACAAATCAGTTACAGTGGTATTGGCGCAATGCTTCTTGTCGGAAGATCTTTACAAAAGTACTTTTGTTCCATTATAAGAACCATTCCAAATGTTGTTATTCACAAAGGAAACTATGCTTCTAGCACAATAACAAATACACTTCGCTTTTTATGCAAAAGATATTTTCAGAAAGTACACCATATCTAGAAAATATGAAATGTACCAATAATGATGATAAAATTTGATGTCACCTTGCGTGTTTCAGGCTGCAAGACCGTTGATCAGCGTTTATGATAATAAGGGAGAGGGCACTGGCGTCAATGTCACCCTGCCAGCAGTGTTTAGAGCCCCCATCAGGCCAGACATAGTCACCTTTGTGCACTCTGAAATGAGGAAGAACTCGAGGCAGCCATACGCTGTCAGCAAATTTGCTGGCAAGTATATTTAGTTCGATAAAGAAATAGCCGACTGTATGTTTGAGAAGGAAATGCGATGTGGCACTTCAATTTTCCATAGCTACTCTTTGTGAATAGTGATGATTTAATGAAGATGCCAGATTAATATACAAGTCATAACTCCTCGTGCATTTTATACAAGTAGTGCACAAGTTTTAAATCTTGTAGACACAATGTCTTACCCGCCCTGTTGACAGTTTCGCAAGAGAACGAGCTAGAAAATCATTCAATTGAAGTTCGTTAAATTACCTCTTGTAATGATTCTAAAGCTCAAAATGTTTTTATTTAATGATGAAGCTAAAAAGGAGATGGTTTGTGACTTTAAAAAATAGAACATGCAGTGATTTTTGCTCAGTTTTACTGCTGAGTACAGGCTGTTTCCCCTAGCTTAAGAGTGCCTTATTTCCCCAAAATGACCAAAAACTGAGGAAAATATTCCCAATTTCAATACAAATAATGCTATATTTTCCCAATTCATGAAGGAACAGTCTGTTACAAAATTTAGTTAACAAAAACACTGACATGGATTTAACTAGTTTGTGGATATTGGATAAAAACTACGTCATGTATTGATGAAATCATGTAATTTAGTTGCAAAAGTCTATTGGATGTTTAATATACAAGTTGCATTCTAGTGATATACCACCTTCCTTTTTAGGTATATTTTTTATCTATTTTCCTATTCAAAAGGCCATATTTCCGCAATCTTCTTAAAATCATGTTCTCCGCACTTTTTCGTAAACCACTTCCCAAAAAATGTGACCTCGGTAAACCATTTATATAAAAAGACTAAGTTCTTCGTAACAGAAATTATGAAGGAAGATTAGTTTTGCTTTTGCATAGTGATGTTGACAATATTGTGGCACATCAAGTCTGTTATGGCTGCTCTGTTCTAGTTGTCATGCTCCGACGAAGTTGCCAGATTAATATACAAGTCATAACTCCTCGTGCATTTTATACAAGTAGTGCACGAGTTTTAAATCTTGTAGACACAATGTCTTACCCCACCTGTTAGCAGTTTCGCAAGAGAACAAGCTAGAAAATCATTCAATTAAAGTTCGTTAAATTACCTCTTGTAATGATTCTAAAGCTCCAAATGTTTTTATTTAATGATGAAGCTAAAAAGGAGATGGTTTGTGACTTAGAATAGTACATGCAGTGATTTATGCTCGGTTTTACTGCCGAGTACAGACCGTTTCCCCTAGCTAAAAAGTGCCTTATTTCCCCAAAATGACCGAAAACTGAGCAATATTTTCCCAATTCATAAAGGAACAGGCTGTTGCAAAAGTTAGTTAACAAAAACGCTGACATAGATTTAACTGAGTTTGTGGATATTGGATAAGAACTACGTCACGTATTGATGAAATCATGTAATTTAGTTGCATAAGTCTATTGGATGTTTAATATACAAGTTGCATTCTAATGATATCCCGCCTTCCTTTTTAGGTATATTTTTATCCATTTTCCTATTCAAAAGGCCATATTTCCCCAATCGTCCTAAAATCATGTTCTCCGCACTTTTTTGTAAACACCACTTCCAAAAAAATGTGACCTCAGTAAACCATTTATATAAAAAGACTTAGTTCTTCGTAACAGAAATCATAAAGGAAGATTAGTTTTACTTTTTTTGCATAGTGATGTTGACAAAATTGTGGCACATCAAGTCTGTTATGGCTGCTCTGTTCTAGTTGTCATGCTCCGACGAAGTTGCCAGATCAACATACAAGTCATAACTCCTCATGCATTTTATACAAGTAGTGCATGGGTTTTAAATCTTGTAGACACAATTTATTCCTGGATCTCGCATGTCGCACACACAGGCACATCCTTGAATGACTAGCTGTAAATAGGAAGCTTAAACTCTAAAATCTAAGTAAAGCAATCCTAACCTACTTCTACCATTTCCACAAGATGGCAATGTATAAAATTCATTGGGGAAAAAAATTGTTTTTGCAACTCGTAAAGTACTATATAATAATATTACTTTCATTTATGCTGCCACCTGTGCCAAGCATTGAACATTATTTTAAGATTGGAAAATATGATCATAGAATGGATAAAATTTATAAACAAATATTGAAAAATCAGTGAAAGATGTGGCACATCTGGTCTGTTATGGCCACTTTATAGTGGTCATGCTTCGAACGATAGTGCCAGATTAATATACAAGTCATAACTCCTCATGCATTTTATGGTAGTGCATGAGTTTTAAATCTTGTAGACAACATTATTATTTATTAACCGATTCCAGCAAAATTTCTAAGGTTATTGATAAATATACATTAATTATGGTCATTCTTGTTCAGGTCACCAAACATCTGCTGAGTCCTGGGGAACTGGACGTGCTGTGGCTCGTATCCCCCGTGTACGTGGAGGTGGTACCCACAGGTCTGGCCAGGGAGCCTTCGGTAACATGTGCCGTGGAGGACGTATGTTTGCACCAACCAAGACCTGGCGTAGGTGGCATCGCAGGATCAACATCAACCAGAGGCGTTACGCTCTGTGCTCAGCCATTGCTGCCACAGGAATCCCAGCCTTGGTGATGTCCAAAGGTACATCAGCATTTCGGGCTTGCTGCATTAGCAAGCATTTTGAAATTTTCCACATAATTAATTTTGACAGTAGGGTCAAATTCTGGGAGGGGGTCTTTGGCCCACATTGTATGCTGATAAATATATATAAGTTTTGATTAGCATCAAAATGAAACCAATAAAACACATGCCATTTTTCTCTTCTGCTCCTTGTAAGTTCCATAATTTTATTGTCAACAATGTTCAATCCTGAATTTCATAAAATAGTAGGTATCTGCAACACACTGATGTGTAATTATCAAGTAGAAACCCTGTTCAGAACTTGTTTGTTTGTGATGATCTAACTATAGTCTGTGTTTTTGAGACATCTTTGATTATACAGGGCATACGGACACAAAATTTTAAATGATCCAGATGATGTTGAAGTGAGATGATCTTCTTACTTTATATAGAAATTACAGTCCATAATATGTGGATTTTTGACAGGCCACAGAATTGAAGAAACACAGGAAGTACCTTTGGTAGTCTGCGATAAGGTCCAGGAATTTAAAAAGACAAAGGAGGCTGTCAGTTTGCTGAAGACTCTAAAAGCATGGAACGACATTCAGAAGGTGAACAAGTCGAGAATTTACAGTCAAAAATTTTGAGCATTGATCAATATTAGTTTATGTGATTTTAAAGAACTTGCCTATTATGATTATAAACAATAAGAAAAAGATAATCAAAGGGGTTAGGACAGCATAGCTGGTCCAATCGATTCAATATTTTATTTGAACCTATGGAATAGGAATGATTCAGCTTTGTTGTCCTTGCTCCTTACATTTTCATGTCCTACTTCGAGGACTCCCGTATACCTAAAGTAAGCAAGAGCAAAATTTGCCTGCATTTCTAGTTATCAACAACTTCAAAGGATGTTTCTCAAGTCCCAGGTAATAATAAAAAGGGGAAATGTTTTAAAACAAAACTGAAGATTTGATTGGGTAATTACTGAGATGGGTTGTTACTGTACATAAAATAACTAGTTATTATTCATTTGTAGGTTTACAACTCCAAACGCTTCAGAGCAGGAAAAGGTAAAATGAGGAATAGGCGCCGTATCATGCGAAGAGGCCCCCTGGTTATTTATAAAGAGGATAATGGCATATCCAAAGCATTCAGGAATATTCCAGGTTTGTAACAAGTTTTGGTTTCTCATGTCTGGACAAGTTAAAACCAGTTATGTAGAAGTTCATATTGATTTTAAAATATTTTTCGGTGAATAAAGTAGTATTCCTAATTTTGTGTGTGATGATCAGCCTTTATCCCGTGTTTTTGAGGTATCTGTGATGATAAAGGGCACACTGACACAAACATGATGTAATTAATGTGTATGTTAGTCCATTGATTTAATCATTAAAAAAATCGTTTTGCTCCAATCATTCATAATTTGTTGTCAACATGCACACACAAGCTCATTACATGTTGTCCACTGATTTTGGGTGGAGCAATAGTACTGGTTAGTTTAAAAATATTAGGATATAGTAATATATATATTGCAAGCAAAATCCAAAACAACATTTGATATCGCTCACTGATCAAGGCATATATATCTAAGACATTTTTGAAAATTTCGGTAAAAAGCTTGCAATTTCATTCAGGCCCTGAAATTGATGAAATGTATTTTTGTCTTGGCTCTTCACACTCTTAATTGTTTTTTGAAGGATGTTTTGTTTTATTTGGTGCAGTTTTTAATTGTTTTTCAGTTTGGGGTTCTTGAAATTTCAAATGCATAAAGTTGATTCTACCAAATAATCTGTTGCACTATGGTCTGAATCGATTTTCAAAAATTAGATTGAGGCTTATTTGATGATAAATGCATTGTAAACTGCATATTAAAATGCAATTTTTGTCATTGCATGACATTTTAATTGTTGTGGGCAGATGTATTTTAAAAATTGGAAATTGATACATATAATGCTAGCAAATGATGAGCTGCCTTTTGGTCCGTGTTTTTGAGATCGGTAGGTCACTAAATGATACGACGAGGCATGTCTGAAGCTATTAAAAATAAATTGAGGTTGAAGCATATATTTTAAACGTATTCTTATTTATTTTTCTCGATTATTTCCATTTCTAAAACTTAAATATAGTAGTAAAAAAAATCTGTTTTCTAAATTTCTGAAAATTTCTCCACAACTTAACATGGAATTTAACCCTTTCACCCCTATGTAACTTTAGTAGACTCTACCATGCATTGATATGGATGAGTCCATTATGGTCTAC
>JAUMHH010016741.1:0-10870 GCA_032359455.1 Chlamys rubida
AAATTGTGTAATCATTCCTGGAAAATGTATATCTGAGATGGGTGTGTTGATTACGTTCTTCAGTTACTATGCAGGCTTAACAATATTTAAAACTAACGTGGTCATTAGCACATGTTATTGCCCGGCGATAACGTTAATTTATATCACCAATGATATGTTTACCTAACTGACGATACATCTCCATTAGGCGAAGCTGAGCTGTGGTATCATGTGTTCATGCAAACACATCAAACAATGCAGAGTAAACAAAATGTTTTATACACCCGAAACTATTAACTGAGTGTTTAAAATGCAATTTGAAAACGTGTATTGGCCATTGCAAGACAGACAATATCATCACCTTCAGGTTCGGGGAACGAGTAAGCCTCCTCGGTATAGTATTTATAATCAGTTGATCGTTAACGTTAGATATAGGGTGTAATGTAGGGGTGTAGGATAGGGAAATGCCACCGGAGGGGTTTTCAAATTTGGTAAAACCCGAGGCTTTGCCGAGGGTTCTGTCAAATTTGAAAATCCCAAGGCTAGAATTTCCCTATCTTACACCCTTGGGCATGAAAGAGTATTGTTCTCTCATTCCAACTACCAGAATAGGCTCAGAAACTATAAAAATCCGTTTGGACTGGCTACCATTTTGAAAAAAATATCCATTTTCCCTGAACCTTTTCGACAAACCTAATTCATTAGCGAGATTTAGCATACTTCACATTTGCAAACAAACTTTGCGAAGAAATAATCATATTATCTCTCTAACGTGTACGTTAAATATATCGTAAAACGTTTTAATTTCATCGCGTTGCCTTTTCCGCTTTGTCGCATCGGTGTTTTCCAAATTCTGGACGTCCCGTCATTGTTGAGCCATTGTGACGTCACGTCACGTGAAATGGGGTGAAAGATAGAAATTTCCTACACACCTTTCTTACCCTTGGTAGCTCTATCTTACAAACACGGAAATGAGAGAAATATTATGTAATGTAAGACATTGTAAGATTCATTTGCGATATAAGTTTGGATGTTTTACCCATCGAATTTAACTATGAATTATAGCTAAATTGAACGAGATTTATTAATCTGTTGTTCGAAAAAAACAAATGTTTGAGGACATAAAAGCCTACAGTACAAACTATTCAGATTGTCGATGGGTCATAAAACAATTAAAAAATTGACCTTCTGTGCCACACTGTTATTGTCGTCTGTGTCGACTAATATCGTCAGTTTAGGGGACACTGGAGAGGCCAACATGTATCATTGCTCCCATTGCAACTCTTAAGACGTCTGATATTCTTTTTTTCTGTCTTACCTATGTATTCCTGTCGGTAAGACATCCCTAGGCAACCGTCTTCATTTATTCTTAGTTGTTTCGAGAGAAGAAAAAACTGAATAAAAGCGAAGAATGCAGCTGTAAAACTATACACAACACACCTCATAGAACAGTTACTCGGGAAACTGTTTAAGAGAAAGTGCGCTCCTCCGTTGTCGTTATTCCTTAAAAGAAATCACGTACCTCTCGGGCAGCTTGCAACTCAGCGGGATAAAGATTTTGAATATTGAGGAAACTAAATCAAATGTTCCATATATCGTACTGATTGTGTATATTTTTAGACAATTTCAATCATAATAACGAGTGAAAACGTGACAATATTGCTTAAACCAAACTAAACGAGAATATATATATACTGTGAAATCATTAATTTTCGTCCGGTATTTAATTTTGTTGATTTCGTGGGAAATTTTCATCCACTAACTCATATGTCCACGAAGTAATTACAAGATTGATAAATAGCAAAGTTCCATTTGACTGTGTAGTCGTAACCGCCGTATTCATGTACCCACGAAATAGGGTTTTGTCAGGAAACCACGAAATTTAAGCCCCACGACTTCACAGTATATATATTTATCTAGAGAAATGAATGACATAATAGATAAGCACATGAAATATGAGGAAAGGAAACACATATTTAAACATTCCTTCATTTAGTGCAGAAAGGTAAGTGATGTAAGTATTTTCTTCACCCGATAACTTCTTATGCGCCATGAGAGCTCAATTAACAGCCAAGGAATATGTGCGGGAAATACTAAATTACTGACAAGCTAGCTTTTCAATCGATGCCTTGGCCGCGTACTCACTAGTTCATCAACGTCAAGCGTGGACAGTTGCCTGACAGGTGCCTGCTCGCACGTTATATTTAGTTACAGCGTCGTGACCCTAGTGGACTCTTGTAAGGCCAGTTACCGGTGGTTAGGAAATTAAAGGAGCATTGTTACAAGGAGGACCCATGGGATTCCTCAGGCAGAGTCGTGGACGAGACTTCTCGAAAAGGGAGAGGGATAGAGTACCATCCAAGGAAAATGACGGGAAAATACTGCTTTACTGGATAGCTTGCTTTTCAAGCGATGCAGTATAACCCTAAGTCTCCGTCACTTGTTCAGCACTGCCGGTCGTGGTCAGTGGCTTGATAGAGAAATATACAAAGACATCATTACGTAACAAATCTGTTTTCATGTTAAAGGTGCCAGATTAAATTCCATATACTAGGTAGATGTGTTGATGTATGTAGGCGACCTGAACATTTATATTGTAAAGTCATACGTCCTAAAATAAATATCAACCCACGCCTGGTTGAAGCCAAGTGATAAATTGTTGATTGTTTCTTTGAAGTTTAAGTTTTTCACAACTCACTCGTGAAGTCAAATGAGGACAGTCAGTTCCGTTAAAACACCCTCGAGTGAAGCCATGTGGTAAACTGTTGATTGTATATTCTCGCAACTCACTACAAATATCCTTAAACGACTCAAGAAGTCAAATGAGACACTCTTAACTGCAATTACACGTCATTTGTACACTGCAGTCTCTTCATTGATTTGACACGTCTTGTGTACACTGCAGTCTCTTCATTGATTTGACACGTCTTGTGTACACTGCAGTCTCTTCATTGATTTGACACATCATGTGTACACTGCAGTCTCTTCCTTGATTTGACACGTCTTGTGTACACTGCAGTCTCTTCCTTGACTTGACACGTCTTGTGTACACTGCAGTCTCTTCCTTGACTTGACACGTCTTGTGTACACTGCAGTCTCTTCATTTATTTGACACATCATGGATACACTACAGACTATTAACTGAAATGACACGCCATGGGAAAACTGATGACGCTAAACTGAAATGACCATTTAAAGGATGAGTGTCTATAAGGCCCTTGTTTGGGCCCCGGTATATTGGGTTTTTCATAACGACTAAAACAGATACTTTCTTTGAAGCTAGGACACTTCAAATTACCAGCAAATCAAACTTCATATATTAAATTAATCATTTTACAGTAGTTGTGGTGGTATTTTTTATTTGAAAGTAAACTTTGATAAGTAAGAACACAAATCAGGTTCTGGAACTCACTTCAGCCTCAGGTGTCAAGCAAATATCATACGATATATATAATATACAATATCAACTATTAATATCTCATTCTTATAGCATATAAAGGGTGTCCTGCATATTCACTAAAAATTGAGAGATAAATGAAATAACCAAATTTGAGATGTGTCCAGAAGCCATAATTCAGTAGAAAACAACAGGAAAGGGTGTCGTCAATATACATTTTATGTAGGTGTACTCAAATAAGTAAAGCTGTAAATTGCAACTCAAAATATAAATAAGAAAGAAAATTATTGAGAAAACAAAGCACTTTTGACTTGAAATTACCTAAAAAAAACTAAATAAATCCTCAATTTTATTTAAACAATCTTTAAGTGATGATTGAATTTCTGTCATTTTTCATCCTTACATATATGCAAAACCTAAGGCGCAAAGCCTTAGGTTTTGCGCATGTAATACAATAAGACATCTTTGAACAAATTAAGGAGGTGAGAATCCGAATATACCGGGGCCCAAAAAAGGGCATTATAGACACTAATCCTTTACACTTTTGAAATAGTAATTTACTTGTCAAGTGCAAAAGACCTATATAACAACATCTGACAACAAATACTATGACGGAATAAAGACAGACAAGTCAAACTGGCTTGCATTTGTTCTCATATTATTTGCTGTAGAGAAAATGCCTCGGTAATCGAGTGTAAATGTCACTGTATTTCGTGTTCCTCAATACTAATCCAAGTTGATCCAAGATGATCTGGGGGACTGAGAATAAATTGGGTCGTCTCGTCTAGAAAGCGGTCTAGTAACGACCTACATTATGGGCAATCGATGAACATCAAGTAAATGGTCAAGTGGTCAACGCTTGTCACGTGCTTGAAGTCTGTAATTGATAGATTGGTAATATCTTAACTGCCATCAACACAAGTTAGGGTCGCACAGGGCCAAACCGTGATACGCCATAGCCATATTTGGGTGAATCAAGTTCATTTTGTTCATACGAAATGCATTGGAACCTTTACAAAACAACATTTAAATTTTAAACAGTTCCTAAATAGCATTTACATAATGTTAAAAAGTCAGTGTTTTATAGATGGTATTTTAGAGAAAGCTCGCTACGGGATACTAGTTTCAGAGAATGCATTTTTAACCGCATCATGTGTTTTACAGCTAGACTACTGGAGAGAAATTTCAATTAATGAACGCTATAAATTCGAAAAATCCCGTGGAAAGCAAATAAAAATCAATAAGTAAAATGAACAACACAATGACTTGCTAGAATTAATTATTTTAATACTCTAAGGGCATTTATAATTTACAACGCTTAATATAGGAAACTGCACGTCGTTAATAACAATTAAGCATTTACAATTTTGACTTAATGAGTCTCTTTTTACAATAAATTAATTATATTTATGATTGCGCGATTATTTGTATTGATTAATATCGCTCTTACGCTATGTGTTGATGTAACTCAGCCCATATCGCTGGATTCTTAGAGATTTTAATAAAATTATTTGTATTCCTATTATCCTCAGAGAGAAATGAATAAAAAAAACATGGGCTAATACAAAACAAGTATAGTATGGTTAATACTGACTGTTTCGGCATTCATTCACCTTTTTGTTTACATTTAAAACAATTATCATTGTAAGTGCGAACGAATTGTATGTGTTGTAACAATCAAGTTATTTAAGTAGAAACGTGTTGTACAAATGTAACAATCGAGTAATTGAAATCGGAGCTACTATATATTTTGTTTAGATGATTAGATAACTAAAGTGAGAGCTACTGTGTGTGCTGTTTAGATGGTTTGGTAAATTAAAATAGGAGTTTATTATATGCGTTATGTGGACGATTGAGTAATTTGAGTGTAAGCGTAGTGTATGTACTGTATAAATAAAAGAGCAGTATGAACAGTAGTGTATTGTATGTATCATAAAGAAAAAATATTTGTGAAAATGCGTGTAGATGATAGAGGGGACGATATGAAATTATGTATATTGTTATGTTCTCTTTACGATTATTGAACAATAAAAGCAGAAGTATATCGAATGTGTATTTTACATAAATATTTGGTTTTGGTTCTATTTTCTTTAACGTCCTAATCACAGGTAAGGTCAATTAATGACGTGCTTCCATGTGTGTAATGTATCTGTGTATGTGTTCCTGAGGTGGTACGCTTGTATATTTGCGATATTACGGGTCTGCTACTAACTTTAAAGTGCTACCTCACTGATACAACGTTCCGAAGGCATCAAGTACAGGCACCAAGTTTATGCAGACAACGACTCAGCAAGTTGATGTCATTACCCTAAATGCTTGAATAAAGCAGGGAATAACAACTGCATTTTTTAAAGATTTGGTATATACCGGCCTGGGGACAGAACCCAGTTTCTACCTCACTTGAGCGAACGTTCAAAACTAAGGCTTAACGTTAGGTATTGCCAAGGAAGGCGATAGGAAACAAAAAGGTTGATGGAAAGAGGAGAGCAAAATATAATGATCCCAAAGTCGCAATGGGGGCAGCAGATTAATTTTCCTTTCTTCAATGCCCTACTTAGCAGAAGTCACAGAACAACGCCTCTGATTTTGCAGTGGAGACCCATATAGGTCGCCTTTTACGACAGGTAGTTGGCTACAGCAAGCCTACTCTTTTTCAGAACTTGTATGTTCTATATATATGATAGAGAAATATAAGCGGAATGACATATAAAAGAGGAACGATATTGTATGTGCTGTACAGATAAAAGGACAATATCAGCGGACGAATATTTGTATTTGCGGTGTAGGAATGAATCATAGCCTCTTTATATTGTATTTCCGCCAACATATTTTTAATCGGGTATATACGATAAAAATGAATCTGCTGCACTATTTGCAATATTTAGGATCTTTACGTTTCCTCTTTATACAACATCTTCGTTTCCTAATGCCTTGTTGGTAATCTCACTTTTGACCTTTTTGTTGAGCATTCTTCCATTCTTCCAGAAGGTTGTGGATACTTTCCTCTGACTGAGACAAACCAACGTTATCAAAATTGTTACTTGCTGCTCTTAGATTCACGTTCAGTTTTAATCGGATGATGGTTATAACTAGTTAGTCCGTCGTCAGGGTAACGTGACCGGGTAGAGAGTCACGCTACCTTATCTATGTAATGTTATTCAGTTTGATGACACACATTAAAGCTACAAAGAAGGTACCTCATCCTCCGTTGACACCGTCTCCATATAACCTTAGCTGTTACGAGGAAGAGAAAACATGTCAACTATCTTCCTTTATCATCTCTGAACTCCGTTTTAAGACTTTTCCCGACATTATATCTCAGGCCAATTTTAACTTGTAGAGGTTGTACTGTTTACAAATTGTTATCCTTATAACAATAACTGATTAAGGTTTAAAGAACGCGTAGAACGGAAATGGCGCGAGCATTGCTGTAATGGCACGTGCACGGCAGATAAGGCTTGAGTCGAGATATGACCCACGGACAGCTATCAATATGGCATATACAAAACGGCGGTCCAAAACTACAGTCACTTATACGATAAGGCCATATATTTATATAATCGCATGGCGGAAACTATTTCGTTAATATCGGCGCCATGCTATATGATTTACTGCATTTATGTGTAACTTGATCGGTGTCCCTGAGTAATGTTGTGTATCATTACCTATATCACTACTCAAACAACCCGGAACAGTCTGCAGAAACAATGTTACTCTCATCACAGACCACTTCAAGTCACTTCATGCAATATTGATGTTGCGATATTTTTTTGTAAAATCGTCAAATCACATTTTGTTCATGGATAGCTGTTATGCACACGAGTGTTGAACTGTACTAACTCAGTCACTCCCTGAAGACACATTTGAACTCTTCCAATTCAAAGGATGGAATAGTTCATTATGAAATTTCAGGGATGAATGAGTTAAAGTCCAGACAATAGCACTATGGCTACTTGTAACTCATGGCAATCTATTAAATCAAAATCGTCGAATCGTGCAGGTTTATTTAATCAAGCTAACATCATTTAGCCGATCCTTGCCAGCTTTCGCCAACGTAACATTTGTGACGTCAGACTCGCCAGACGCCATCCATTTTGTGCGATCATATATTTGATTAGGAAATAATGTGTGCATGTTTTCATAGTTTCATTTTTTCCGAAATATAGAAGTTAATGTCCTGAGTCATATCCAAGGCAGAATTGATGATCATAGCAACCTTTATGAAGAGGTAAGAATCCGTGGTACACGTACTGTGTGGGTTGATATCATATTTGGATGGCCGGCAGTCACACTGGTATATCACCAAGACCGGTTTGACTCCAATTTTCATTCGGAAATGCAATATTTGTATCTCGTTCGTACAATATTCATATGTTCCGTTTTGTTAAATGATAAAAAGATCATAAAGCATCTGATATAACAAAGACTTATTTCGTTGAATATGTAGTTTTATGAACCTGAAAAAGTTATATTTAGCTCGACTTGAAAAATTAAGTGGCCAAGCAATGGAAGTGTTGGTAGGAAACATAAATCCAACATGAAACGCGTAATTATTACCGCCAAACATTCGGGGATGACAGGAGGCGCAGTCGTTTCCGGCACTACATTTGAGCTTCTTAGGCCTGCAGGTGAAAATGTTTAATGGGTGTCGTCCGGACTATGACTACTGATCTACAGAGCAGTACAGGGGTGTGTAGTTAATCTCTTTATGCCGTATCACGTTACACACTAGCTTTCTTGTGTATTGGTCACCGCAGGATGCGTGCTGAAATTCAGGTCATATGACGACAATGATTTATTTTTGGAGCTTATACCTACAAACGTTATTGCTTTAAGGTGCTGCCTGGCTGAATTATCAATTCATACCACATGACTATGACAACTACGGGGTTTCATAATTTTGATAGACTAATAAAAAATAGACATAAAAAAATAGCAAATAGTCTTATATTTTGGCACAACCAAGACCTAACCGCAATTATGAATATAAAATGATGAATGAGACATATAATCGAGAATGAAAGCAGCTGTTTTACATAAACTCATTTATGTTTTCTAATTTAATTTTTTGTGATTAGAAAAGTCACAATTTTAAGGTAGTTATGAACCTCGGTATAAAAGACAGTTTACTTAAATGGTATTACCAACACTTTCAGTGTTTCTTTTTTTCTGCAATTACAGATATTATTAGTTTAACCATAAATAGATGAAATGTTTCAAAACGTATTAAAAGCGAAAAAAAAATGTAATTTGGTTTCGCCCCGAGCTGGCACTGATAAGCGTCCGCAGGAAGCAGCAAGAATTAACTATTCTGTCAAACTTGTGAACGTTTGAAATGAATCGGTTGTTCCAAATCATCAGCTAAATAGGTCAGTGACGCTATAAACAGCACGTGTTTCCGACAAGCATTACCGGTCTCACACATTAATTTCTACGCCAATGTTGGACATTGGTGAGAACGTTAATGCACATGAAAAAAATGTGTGTGCTACGTGAAACATTTAAATGGATCGATTCCGTATGACTGAACATATTAGCTTTAATCACGGAGTCATTGTTTGATTGTCTTTTAATCATTGGCAGTCACCGAAATCATGACACATTCATTCGTTACCCAATATAGCGGTGTGCTGATCTGGAATACTTTTACAAAGCAATTTTACGAGAGAAATAAATGGTTCATGCGTCGATCGATTACGTTGATGTAGACATCAATCAAGCTAACAGACACCAATTCATTTGTGACACAAATCAAGTCTGCAATGAGTTGGGTTGTTCCCTCATAACGCATCCGTTATTTTGTTTTCATTACGTAATCTGCATACATTTATACATGTATTAGTGTGTGTCTTACTTAATTTACAATAAATATTCAGCGATAAATATAAACATTTATTCCTAATAAGAGCAATTTTGACTTTTTACCATACTTAAAATTTCAAAGATCATTGCTTTTCCAAATGCATCAATAAACATGGCAACTAATATTGGAGTTTGGTTGTTCTCAATTTTATCAGCGTTGGGGATATTGAAGAATCCAAACCTGATTTGCGTCGCACTTTTGCAACACTTTTTAACTTCTTCCTGTCTTTTCTCCCTTCCCTGTTCTTTATTGCCGACGGTATCTCCCATGGAAACCCTCAGCATATAACCTTTGATGTTGTGTGATCATTTAACCCTACGAAACGTACTTCACTTTTCACCTACATGTATTAACGAACCTATGTCAACGGTCAAGATATCCAAAGATATCCACCCATATTTTCGAACGATCATGCCTTTCCCCACTAATCTGGTATCTTCATATCATTTCCCTTGCATCGATCGATCTTTTTCAACGAACGATATTATGCCCATTTCGCTATGCATCAGCTTATATATTTCTGCTATAGATTTCGTAAATGTTTACCGACAATCTACAAGTATACCCAATCAATTTCTTTTCGGTGTTGTTGTTGACGCACAAATGTACGTAATTCACTTATGGTATGCTCAGCTGTCCGTTTGTGCAATTTCCCGCTGACCGGGCAATTGAGGGTCTCCAGTTTGCTATTAACTATTAGGAATAACATGCTGATACCCTCTGAGGAAGTGCGGTAATTATTGTACGAGTACATAATTAAGTTAAGAACTTCCCTAGAGCCTTACCTACGTCAATACACTGCCCCTTGTTTGTTTAACACGTGGAATTATGCCATATCAGACTAAATGAAGGCTGATCATTGGCTCTTTGATAAATGCTATCAATATTGTATTAAGAGTGTCAAATAAGGGTAGGTTAGTGTATGTTGTATTACCATGCTGCAAACACTTTACTGTTTACGATTTTGCATCATTTCAGTAATCACCTTACTTTGTTAAGAAGTGTCCACTGCGTTTCAAACAAATAATACATTAGTAGTTCAAGGATGAAGTTTCAGAGAAATAGGTCTGGGCATTCATGCGATATCTTGTCCATTTTTGTTTACTACCGATTTCTTATTCTTTGTAGTTCGTCCTCGTTTTACATTGGCTGTTGCAAGGGCGTTTAAAAATACAAAATCGTCTTGCTATCTAATGTTATTGTAATCTTTATTTTCCAGTGTAAAGTTTTTGATCATAGATAATACAGTCGCAAAATATGTTGTTAACTACTTGAGCACAATTAAAAGATGGACAACTCTTCAAAAGCAGTAAATAGCATTTTTGCAAAATGCATTATTTTCATAAATCCCAGACCGTAATTAGAGGAGAATCAGGTACAGAAATGCTGCAGTACCTGGTTACCCTGCCAGAGGCTGGTCTGGCTCTTGATGTCAGTGTGTCATCAAAGACTGTTGGGTCAACGGTTTTAAGTTTGGGGAACTCGCTGGCTGTGATTGGGAGGCGTTGCTCCGTACAGTAATAATTCAAAGATCACCATAACCAGAACATGTGTTTCCCTCCTCTTTATTTACCGGAAACAATAACATCGCAACTAATAAAATTGACAAAAGAAGCCGGTCTCCGGACAGG
>JAUMHH010016752.1:0-10870 GCA_032359455.1 Chlamys rubida
GCAGGTATTGATTGTTACGTCATTGGTTTGTGTGAGAAAATTACGTCGTTTTCTCAAAAGTTGATGACGTTACTCTCTCAAACAAATGACGTAACAATCAATACCTGCTCACAAGAGAAGATAACTCTGCAATATGCAAATACTGAATAGATTATTAGGGTGGTAGAGTGTCACCATGGATAAAACACTCGGCTTTCAACAAGGCAGCCAGGGTTCGATTCCCCAACTGGACATGAAAAGGTCTGGGGGGTCACCTGCCTGACCACATGGGTTTTTCTCCGGGTACTCCAGTTTTTAGTCTAAGTCTTTTAGTCTTCAGTAAAGAATGCTCTAACACCCAGCTAGGCCAACAAGAGTGATTAATATAAGTTATTATATCCTTAGGATCAAGATAATGTGCTAAAAATACTGTATACTAGGAAAATTTAGCTTCAGTTCAATTTTCGCTCATTCGCCCTTCATGATGGGTGCAAATTATTCATTACAACAAATATAAGTAAACACCACAATATACATGATAGTAACTAAATGTGAAGGGCAATATTTACACTGGGCCAAAATTGATTTCATTGGCAAAGGGCAAATGTTTGACTGGACTAAAAAAAAATTGTTATACAATTTATTTCTCACACAAACGATCTCTCCTTGGAGCACCACCCGTATCAAAATTACACGTAATTTCCGTGTATGTTTGTGATCGCATTATACACGGACGAGATGTGCTTTTACAGTTATCTCCTCCTTGAAAGTTTTTGAGGTTAACACTTTACTCATCATAGTTTCTTGCAGTGTAATTGGTCTATATATAGTCCCTGAAACGTACATAACTGGTTAATATTTTTACCAGTTGTGAGTCTTTTATTAAAATTGATAAACATATCAAATATTACAATTAGTTGTAAAATAATTGCTATATTTTTTATTCTTAAAACGTTTTGGGATATTTTTTTAAAAAATAACCAATGACTTGCTTTTGTTTTTCAAAAATGATCTTAAAAGATTTGAATATATTTTTCTTAAACAGTTGAATTTTTTTCAATTGACGATTTTCACAGAATTATGATTATATTATTGGGTACATGATCAGGTCAATGCCTTACTTATGACTTCGATGTTGAACGTTCGCCAAAGTGAGGAAGGCAATAGGCTTGGTCCCCAGGTCGGGATATATACCAAAGTCGCAAAAGGGGTAGTTGTTATTCAGCACTTGGGGTAATGGAAACAACTGGTTCACTCATTATCATTATAATGTGACTAGTGGGGATACTGTGTCGGGTTCCTTCTGCATGATATTTCAGTGAGATAGTACTATAAAGTCGTCATCAGATCCAAACCTGTCAAGTCACACGATTTAGTCGTGTGTGTCATGATTTTAGGGTCTAAAATTGTTGTGCTCACTCTCATCTCACGATTTTGCCAATTTTTTTTTAAAAAATCTCACACTTTCAAATGTCAATCTCACACTTTCCAAGACCAAATCTCACACTTTGGTTTGGGTCAGGGTTGACAGGTATGATATTAACATATCACATATCATTGCCAAATGTGCATCAAACACAGAAATAGGTTTGACTGCTGGATTATGATGTGGAAATTACTTTGAAAAAACCCTGAACAGTTCCAGTAAGCCTTAATGTTGTTGTTTTCACCATTACCGTTATTGTCACAGATAAGTTAGATTAAAATGGAAAATAAGGTTTTATTTATCTCATTAGTTGGATTTTTCCCATGAAATTTTATATATAAGTATAGTAATCAATTGCATGATGTTACCATGTATCTGCCTTGTGTAAACATGTTTGAATAAAAGTGAAAATTGGTATATTATATGTGATAATAAACATTTAATCCAACTAATTCACTGTTAAAAAGACAGTTGAAATTAATTTTTACAAGCCTTTTTTTAAATGTTTGAATTCAGGAATCTGCTATTGATGGCTTTATGTCGTTTTTATACGTGTAATTATATCATTTTATCAAATTACTGTTAAACAATGAAAGGAAATCAGGGAAGACAATATAAACCAGCATTTTAATTACTAAACTTTACGTTATACATACAGTACAGTAATCGTTTTCCTTGAGCTATGAAATACATAAAGGAATAACCCTTTCTCCCCCACTTATCTACAATATATTTCTTAACCCTTTATATAATAAAATACCGATACAACCAGTCATAGTTGGTGGCTCCTGGTTTCACTTTCACAAACTTCCGGTTAAAAAGATTGAATGGAGGTTTCAGACAAAGTAGAATTAGCCCTGCACAGCTTATAACACTCTTTGATGAAAAAAGCCGAAGACTGCCGAATGATTAAATTTCGGATTCTTATCTTCTTATCACTTATCATGTGATTTGGGATCAAGCAAAAATGTTGTACAGGGCGCTTCTACTTTCTGTTCTTCTGTTATTGTGTTATGCGACTTCACCATCATTATCAACTGGGATTGGAGATTTAATGGGCAGAGGAAGAAATGGCGGTATATCATGTGCAGGTAAAGTTAATATGAAAAATACTTTTATGTAAATGTTTGGAAGTTTTTAACTTCCCGTTTCAGTTTCTCGGCTGTGTATTTACACAAGCTGTTTTATTTAAAGTACATATGTAATATTGACTAAATGTTAAACTTCTCTGCATACTGTATAATTTTGAACATAATTTGTGCTGCAATATAATAAAAGTCACAAACTCCTATTTATATGTGGTGTTTATAAAATTATTATATTAAAAAAAAAAAAAAAAAAAAATATATATTATATTATATTATTATTATAAAAGCATAATATTTCGCAAATTCCTATTGATATGTGGTGTTTATAAAATTATTATATAAACAAAATTATATTTAAAATATTATATTATACTATTATTATAAAAGCATAATATTTCGTTGGAGATTTTCACGAAATATAAACTAAATGAAAATAGTAAATAAACTATGAATTTTATTGCAAATCCATGGTGTATTTACGTTTAGACACAAGCCATGCTTAACGGTGTAATTATCGTCACGGGAGGATGTCAATAAAACGTTGCATTCGTAACACAGTTATTGATACACAAGGTACATGTACGTCTACGTGAGTCTACAAAGTGTACATTATGTGTATCGCTCTTTGTAAAGATTTTACTGATTCCCATCGAGTGAGTGAATCTCGCCCGGTCTTACCTGTACTTTATTTACCTGCACTACGTCGTCACGCCTGTCAATCTAAACTTCATACTTAGCAGACAAAAAACTGGTTTTTCCTGCATATGAAGTCCTTTTTTCTATGCATAACAAATACTATTAAATTTATGTGCTGATACCATTATGCTGCCTTGATGAAATGAATGTTTTGAAAGGGTGTGGCGGACATAGAGTGGAATTGCTTAGATGCTATCATTTATAATTCTGAGATATTAAAAAATATAAAATGGTTTATATAATTGATATACTTAAAAGAGAAGATTTGTATAGGTTTTGTCTGTTTTGGTGGGCTATAATCAAGTTGTGCACGGATCAGTTTAAGCCTGATCGGAAAAACCACCTGGCCGCAAAGCAGCAGTCTTGGATGTGAAGAGTTAGAGTTTGTTATCCCTATTTCTCAAAAAGTATTTGACAGATCTTTCTCAAGTTTGATATGAAGGTTCCCCTCGGTCCGTTATTTTGCATGTATTATTTGTAGACTCATCGAAAAAAACAAATAGGTTTCTACGCAGTCATCTTGAATTTTGGGAGTTAAAGTTTGTTATCACTATTTCTCTAAAAGTACTTGAAAGATCTTTCTCAAATTTCATTTAACTGTTCCCGTGGGTCCGTTATTGTGCATGCATTATTTTGAGATTGATCTATTAATGATGATTGCCGCTAGGCATCCAGTTTTGATTTAACACTTCTATTTTGTTATTGCTTTTTCTCAAGATGTGTCCGTCCGTTGTCCGTCTTCAAACAATTCTTGTTATTTCAATTGCTCAAGAATGGATGAACAGATCATTCTCCAAGTAAATCAGACAACTAAGGTTGGAATTTGGCAGTTCAAGATTGTTATCGCTATTTCGCAAGAATTTTAAAGATGTTTCTCAATTTCATGTATTGGTTTCTCTCGGTCAGTAGTTGCATATGTTTTTTTAGGATTATCATTTTGGATTTTGAGAGCTCAATATTGTTATCATCATTTTTCAAAAAGTCCTTGACATTTTTTCTCAATTTCCTAAATTTCATATGTATGGTTCTTTTGGTCTCGTTGTGCATGTTTTATTTTGAAACTGATCACAAAAACAAGATAGCCACCGGGCAGCCATCTTGAATTTTGCAGTTCAACTTTTGTTATTGTTTATTTTATTTCTCAAGAAGTACTTGACAGATCTTACACAAATTTTATATGTAAGTTTCCCTTTATCAATGGTGGTAGAAATATGCAATATCAAGGTGATACCGTTATGTCTATTTTATTTCTCAAGAAGTACTTGACAGATCTTACACAAATTTCATATGTAAGTTTCCCTTTATCAATGGTGGTAGAAATATGCAATATCATCGTGATATCGTTATTGTCTATTTTATTTCTCAAGAAGTACTTGACAGATCTTACACAAATTTCAAATGTACTTTTCTCTTTATATCTAGTGTGCAATATCATCATAATACCTGTCATATCGGAAATAGTGTGTGACGATGAAATATGTCAGAACAATGAAATGTTAAGTTGATGATTTAGTACACTTGTAAACTTACGATTTATATCACTTTTAATTGCGTATTTAAAACAAATAACAATGTAATTTCTGATTCAAGTTTCTGGTATTACTTATAACAACAATACTGTTGACACTATTTAGTGGCAACCAGAAGATATATTTTCTTACAAATTTAGTTCTTATTATTGTCAATGAATTTTACCCAGAAACTTACTTTTGTGTGAATAAACCACTTATAGTTTCGTATGGCGTGCCACACATGGCATGGCGTTACATTGTGAACATTTCCAGTATGTCGTATTTTAAGGAGGCCCTTCAAACCTGTGGTACTATTGATGTTGTATTTGATGTCCAGCGAACAGGTAGATCTGCTAACACGTAGACAACCGAGCACTAGGTCGACCGAACAGGTAGATCTGCTAATACGTAGACAACCGAACACTAGGTCCACCGAACAGGTAGATCTGCTAATACGCAGACAACCGAACACTAGGTCCACTTATACTAGTTGATGTTGTTTGGATTTTCATTTCTTATCATTTCATTTAGGCAATTGACGATTCCTTTTTTCTCGGTAAAGTACACTCATTATTATGCAAAAAAAAATGTATTTCCATATGGGATAAACAATGACAACGTAATCATCCAGTTGAGAAACCTATTACTATTAAATTAATGAACATATAATTAACTTGCATGATTTTGATCTGCCAGAGAACTGTCTAATATATTATAATTTATATTTACTTTTATTCATGTAAATGGCATGCCAGACAAAACTCTGAGCTGAATATATTGTGTTATTGTTTTATCGACCTTAAGTATTAATTTAAAAATACAAATCTGCAACATATCGCAATATATACTGCAATGGTTAGAGAAATATCGTAAGATACTGTAATATCAAAATGTTGGCAATACCAAACCATAAGAAGTATAGTATATGTTTCATTTTGTGACTGATAAAACTTAAGATGGCTATTAGGATTTTGACAGTTCAAGATTATTATTACTATGACCCAGGAAGTACTCAACAGATTTTTCTCATATTGCAATGAATGGTGCTATTTTTACATCAAGTACTGTACTATTAAATATGTTCACCGACAAACTCACATTGAGGGATGTCATTTATACACAGCAGGATGGACTTAAGATCAAAAGCTACCTGAAGGTGCGTTTACTGTTTACATGACCCGATCTAACTGATAATAGAAAAGAAGAGTAAAGATCGAAGTGAACTAGAACTAATGAAGATGGTACGCTGGCGGGATCTCCTATTTAATGGATACTAGCTATTTTATATATATTGGACACAATCAACATTTCCCCCCAGCTATTCAACAGTACATTGTATATCATATTGCATTTAAATGTTAACATGCATGATTATAACCACTTCACATATTGATAAAAAATATGCTGGGCTTTTTTCTAACTGTTGTAATAATCAAATAAATCATATTAGTACAAGACAAACAAATTTCAGAACGATGGCAGTAAGACCTTGTTAAATACGTCACCATTAATACAGGTGTTTAATTATCACGGGACTGCTTATTGGTACTTGTTCCTAGAAATCTTTTTTCGTTTGTTTGTTTTTAAAAAGCCATCCGATATGGGTAAAACATTTATTGAGTATCCAATGTACAATATTCTTAAAAGAAAAGAAAAGAAAGAAGAAAAATCATGGTAACAGCTGGGTGTGTATTGTAGATGTTGTATACTTAAATGATTTTTTATTACGTTTTTACAGCGTGTACGGGGGTCATGATTTTGACGGAGCAGGTTTCTGTGATACACAACGAGACCATCATACATTCCCTGGAACGTCTGTGTAACTACCTCCCGGACAAATATAGACAGCAATGTCAGATATTCACAGAGTTCTTTGGAAGAATTCTCATAGCGAGGTAAATTGTTATATTTAATTATTGATTTACTACTTCTATTTATAAAACTGTTTTACACATGAAATATCCTTGAATTCAATTGTAAATACGTACAATCGATATATATTAAACATAAAGAAAAACATTTTGTGAGTTTTGTTAGTGAGTTTGGTATCTGTAAGATGGAACTTTTCATTATGATAAATACATTATTGTTTACATGATATGTACATGGCAATTTGATTTCTCCGTAAACAATAAAATAAGAATAATGATAACACTTATTTTGTTCCTGAATGTGGTTTTTTTGTGTTCATGATATAATAAAACCTATATATGTAAAGAGACCATCTTCTTGAAGGCCTAAAAGTCCTTAAAGTCATGTCTCCTATTGCTGGTGATCTCCTGGTTCAGTCACTATGACAACAGCTGCAATTGGGGAGTGTTACAATTGGTCTCTGAATAGAAATGCAAGGTCACAAACAGACAAGACTATGTTTACCTCCCCTTTGATTAACATTACTAACAAAGTACATTGTTCATGTTAACCCTGATATATGTGATCAACCAATTACCTATTCAAAGGAGTTTTCATGAAGAATTTGATTGTATACATTTTTTTGTCTCCCTGCCTATTTGGTAAAATCTTTCTATGACACTTCATATCTAAATCTAAAAACTGTTTTTTTCTATACTGCTTCTCTTGCTAATTGTAACTGCGTTTCCAGGTTCACGGAAGAAGACAACCCTGATACATTTTGCCATAAGATCGGATTCTGTTACACCGAGCCAGATAAGCAGGAATGCCTCGCCTTTCCAAAAACCGAGTCTAGAGTACATAAAAGTTTGCTCAAAACATTTGATAATGAATGTTTTTGTTTTTGGCAACAATCACTTTATCCCATTTGTAATGTCAGAAGCCTGTGTTTATGCATGGATGTGTTTTAAAGCATGTACAATTGGGTTCAAATATACAATTTTTAACAAGAGGTTCGGTTAGGTTGCACTGTATATTGGACCTGAGTGTATTCTAAAAGCCTGACTGTTGTAACTAAACCATAGTTCCTATCGATATAATGTTTATTAAATTATATATTTCTTTACTTATAACGTTCGAGGAGTCTTTGAAAATACTTAAAAATAAGGACAATAAATATTCAACTTTAAAGAAAATACATTTGCTAATATTGTAGTGCGGGATTTCGGAGTCCGTTTCTGCATGCAAAAACTGAAATCATTGGATATACTTTGCATAATATTTTACAGCCTGTAGCAAATAACTGCAAATTTTAGCTCAACTAACCAAAAGGGCCAAGTGAGCTTATGCCATGGCGCGTCGTCCGCGTCAACATTTTTCTTTAAACGATTTCTTATCAATAACCAAAAGTCAAAGGGTGGAAATATTTGGCCAATAACATGCTGGAATGAAATGAAATTACTTTCAAGGTAACAGGGTTCACATATGGAAAGATATTTTAATAGCTTCTGTTCAATAAGCAAATTCATAGGGTGATGACATTTGGTAAGTAGTCTGCAGAAGCTATGAAGCTAGTATATGAATTACCTTGACCCACTTTCAGTGTCACGGTGGTTAAACGATTAAAAAATCTCTTAAAACATCTTCTGAATAACCAAAACTAAAGTGTGATGATTTTTTGGTGGTAGCATGCTGGAATGAAGAACATATAAATTTGTTCATATGAATGACATTGACCCAT
The DNA here is from genome assembly GCA_032359455.1 of Chlamys rubida. Taxonomy (NCBI): domain Eukaryota; kingdom Metazoa; phylum Mollusca; class Bivalvia; order Pectinida; family Pectinidae; genus Chlamys; species Chlamys rubida. The sequence goes on from JAUMHH010016752.1 coordinate 8,293, forward strand.
TTTTAAAAGTCACTGGGGTCAAATGATAAAAAACACATCAGAAAACGTCTTCTTCTGAATAGCAAGTTTGCCCAGGGTGATGATTATTTGCTGGTTGCATGCCGGGATGAAAAGTTTAAAAGTTTATAGAAATTATTGATTTTGACCCATTTTCAAGGTCACAGGGGTTAAATGTGTTAAATCTTCAAACAACCTCTTCTGAACAACCAAATTCCGCAGGGTGACGATTATTGGCAAGTAGCCTGCAGGTATAAATAGCTAACAAGTTTGTTCTTATGTGTAACCTTGACCTACTTTTAAGGTCACTTGGGTCAAATGATTAAAAATATCTTCAAACAACTTCTTCTGAATAACAAGAAATGCCAATGGCAATGATTATTTGCCACTAGCATGTTGGGATGAAGAGCTACCAAACTTGTGAAAATGAATGACCTTTGATCACTTTCAAGGTCGTATGGACTAATGTGTTATATCTTTAAACGACATTCTCCGAATAGCCCAAATGCACAGGGAGATTAAATTTGGCCAGTAACATACTCAGATAAAGAGTTATTAAATTATTTAATGATTGCTCTTCACCCATATTCAAAGTCACGAGAGTCAAATGTGATAAAAAGTATTTAAATAACTAGGAAACATATCAAAATGGCCTAGAGTATTTAGCAAGCAGCATGCTGGGATGAAGAGCTACAATGTTTGTTTTAAAGAATGACGACATTTACCTAAAAAGTCCTAGGTTGATGATATTTAGTCAGTTGCATGCTTGGAGAAAGATATATCAAGTTTGTTAAAATGAATGACCATGCCACACTTTAAAAGTCACAGGGGTTAGATGTGTTTAAAACTTGTACATGCTCTTTTAAATGACTAAGAATCATATCATAGGAAATGCTATTTAGCCTAGAGCTCTTAGCTATTTAGTCCACTTTAAGGTAACAAGTCTGAGATTAATACCAGGTACGCGATGCAGGCCCATTGGGTTTGTTGTATGTAGATATATACCGAATATATTTTATACTATATCAATGACCGTGTTTTCCTGTTCCTTTTCCCATTGTTTTAAAGAATTCACGAAATGTTCACTCGGGAATCTTCAGTTCTGAAATGAAGCAAGCACCATACCAGGTCAGTTTACAAGATATGTTTAATTCTTTATTGACTTTAAATAATACAGTTTGTTTATATGTTACATTTATTCAAGTAAGGTTTTATGCGATTTACAACATTTTAAGGCCCCCTAACACAGCTGGTAATGAACCAATCTGTTGACTGCTAGGTGGTATGTGTATCCTACAGATATGGAAAATAAATATGTCACTGTATCCGTGTACTACGATCCCATCAGCCTAGAGTGAAGTATAATAAGGTCTTGGATGGGTATTAAAGTTCTGTGTTGTATCATTCAGTGGCCCTTTACCATGATCAGTTGGTAATGCAGATCTGTTAAAAGTTATTAAAATATCAATACAAACTCCAGCTCACACATGCATACCCTTACGCAACTGGAGGTACTAAAGGGTATCTTGGATAAGATGCGCTTGACACTCCTGATTGTATTGAATATCTATATAAATATTTAACTGGTTTTAAGTGATTCCTTACAAAAGTTATTTAATAATAATTGGTATAGTACTTTACATAAATGATGAAATGTGTATTTAATTGCTTGCAACATAATATGATTTAAGAAATGAAAACAATTGAAACTACAACAAAATTTTACATGAATTTCAAAATAGTTCAGTACCATGTTGAAGCAACTTTATCAGCATCCTATCATGGAGGTTACATATTTAACAGAATAACCCCTTTAAACATGTAGACATTTTTAAGTTGTTAATCATAATGATACTGTATACCTTTGCATTTAATTAAGAAATTTTGTGACTCATGCAGGTACTATTTTTATTCACAGATACACCAAGGTACTAAGAGTTGTGAATTACCAGGAATAAAAATTATTTGTAATTGGATAGACAAGTAAGTTTAATTGCCTTATATATTGTATTTTAAAAGACTGTGTATGCATTGATCTTCTATAGCAAACCCGCAAACAACTCTTTGGAATTGAATGTATAAAACATTAAACCTATGAAATACTCCAAATACCCTCAATATTTGATTATGGTAAACTTTCCCAACAGGCTTTTATTCTATCAAAATAACCCTAAAATAAACTCTGATTCTGTTGATATCCTCCTCACAAGGCATACTCTGTTGCTGACAAAATTATCCTAACAATTTCTGATTATATTAAAATTCTCGTAACAAATAATGTTTTTTTTTAAAGTTCTCCCACAAAACAACCTCTGATTCTATTAACGTTATCCTAAAAAACAATGATTCTAATAAAATTCTCATAAAAAAGTCTCCGATTCTGTTCATTTTCTTCACACAAAAAAAACCTCTGCTTCTATTAATAGCTTTCCTCACAAAACAATCTTGATTCTTTTAAATTTCTAAACAAAAACTACCATGGATCTATTAAAATAGGCAACCTACATATATTCCGTCTTTGCGTATTGCAGAGTTATCTTCTCTTGTGAACAGGTATTGATTGTTACGTCATTTGTTTGTG
>JAUMHH010016763.1:0-10869 GCA_032359455.1 Chlamys rubida
GTATATTCATGTAAATACTTAAGTGTGTGTACCAAACATTTACCATAACAACCACTTATTCTACCGTCGCTTCATTTAAATCTGAACAACAAATCGTTGCCTTTGAATTCAGCGAATAGAAGATACCGTTATGATTGGTCAATGCCAAAAGGTGATATTTTCACACTGTGATAATATCACTTTTGATATTTGTTACAGTGTGAAATATATCAGGTTTATCAAGTTGATAGAATCCGATATTTCACTGGCAAAAATGTAATAAATAGATATTTTTCAACGTAAATATAACTTGATGAAATAATCTAAAAAGTTAACGATATTAATCGACTTTTTTTGGTTAATTTAGCAAAATAAACAAATATACCAGTTGCAGTTGTTTAGCTTTACGATTATAAACTACAACGTTCTACTTATGAACACAAGCAAGGAAGCAATAATTCTACAACTACAAATACAGCCAGCCATACAGACTATAATGAGGGGAAACGACTTTTGTCACGTACACAAACATAGTAGCATCCCGAACATCAAAGAGGAGTTGTGTACCGTTTCGAAACTGGCTACGATCAATTCAGTATGTCTGTAATTCGATTCATATATTCAAACTTCGAGTCTGCCAAATTACATATTGACCAAATAACACAAGCTGCGTTTTCTCTGTCCGATACCCATTAAGGACGACATTTGATATGTCATAATGTAGTGTGCCACACCCTCACATCGAGACCTTGGGTAGTAACAACAAAACAACAAGGAACCAAAGAGTAAGGAAGCATTGATCTTTATATTACACCAATAAAATGTGTTCATATTCCTCATCACCTCTGTATCTTTGGAAAACCCTAAGTTATGAAAAGAAACTTTTGCCACGACATAGTCTATGGGTACATGAGAAGACATGCTATCAAAATAAAACATGAAACGGTTTTCACAGGGACATAGAGTAAACACTAGGAAATAACTATGACGTCTGAAATCCTGAAGTGTTTTTAATAGGGTTTGTAATTGCTTGCCTACCATTTTGTCAATAATTAACTATTAATTTAGTTCCTTTTACGTAATCATAATGTAATAAGAATTTAAGATGACGTATAGTTGTTCTGTGAAGGTGAATTTTCATTAATTATTTACAACCGGGGGAATCTACATAACTTTGACGTTTAAGGAAACATAAGAACATAACTGATATTTGTAGTGTTGGTATTCGTCATAATTGATGGTCTGTCTTAGTAAAACTACCTGCTGATAAATACATGTAATAATTATAACGTTAAGATACTTTGGTGACTGTTATAGTAAAACAGTATGCCTTAATCAAGCATTTTGTTTGAGTATATCATCAGATTGCTAGTTATGAAGCATTAGCACAGTGAAGCCGTTGGCTGATCATCTCACATTTTTTCTTTTCTTCTTGTACATCTAATACCGGAATACATATTGAATGGTGAATGTAATGATAGGTCTTCATTGTGTTGTCTAAGCTGGGTTGACACATGAATTCGATTGGTCTAATATTTTAGTTGTGAATAAAACAACGCATGGTACACTTGCTATGGTGTAATGATAGTCGAGGTATTTTATCCTCCAATTCATTACTTATAATGAGAGTTTTATGAACTTCATATTTCCTATTCGCCTTGTTTTAAATCCTACGGATTATAGGAAGCTTATTTACCCATAGTGACTTGAAACACGACATCTGTTACATGGAAATAAAACAAAATTAGAATATCCTCGATGCTAATTCAATTAAACGTTCGTCTGTCCCAGTCGGTATATATCTGATTACGATTTATGATGTCACAATTGCTTCATGACATGTGTATAAAAGTGTGATAGGGAATCGAATGTTGATATATAGTTTCAAGTGATATTATAACTATTATTCTAGGAAAATATCGCTACTATATCACCGATTCCGGAAGACAGACCATCTGATTTTGGAAAAAAATCGTTTTGGGTTGAGAGCTGCAGCAGATAGCGATTAATGTTATATGAAAGATGCATAGGGAGAAGTCGTCTGTCTATTTAAATGTATCTTATACTTATATAAGATGACTATAATATGTGTATAATTATCTACGATAAACATTATGGTTCATGTAGCAAATTTCTATTACGATACGGTCACATTCCTGGCCACCACTGGTATCTGAGTTGTTTGACCTCTCTCTAGATTAGATACGTATACACATGTGAAGAAGACACACAACACGTAAGTAGATCTATTAATACACTATCAGCTCATGCTTTTACTGTTTTATTTTTGTTTCTAAATGCTTTTAGTTTAATGATATTACTTAGTGTCATTACTTTAAGCTGGTGCAAAATAATATCTAACAATGTTAAACCTTGTTGAATTGTGTTAGATACATAAACAAATTATTTAAGAGCAAACTAAGATGATCAAACGAATTTTAAAAGTCGAGTTTCGTTTACTAAATAATCGTTAGTTCTCGGCCTTTTCAGCATTCTATATAAAATTCACGGTAAATAGCCGTTAAATAATGTTGTCAAGTTTGCTATAAGCGAGGGTATTTCAGCTATCGTGCCGGCGATCTATTACGACCGTGGCTAGTGACATTTGACAGGCTAAATATAATAATAAGAGCAGCGCCATCTAACACCTGCACGGCGTGCTAATTTTACAGTTTTTAAATGTATTTTTTTAATTTTAACACCTATATTGAATATCTAATCTATCTTCACAATACAAATCTTAATTTATTTTTGTTTACTACGTAGGTCATTTATTAAAACAAATAATAAAAAACGATTATAACATATTTTCTCTTTTCCCATTAACTACACAAACACTTATTAGGATAGGAGTTTCCTGTGATACTCATACAGCTGTTGACTTAATGAAAAAAATATAGAACGAATTTTTTGTATATAAAATACGTTTGTCTGTTGTGCGGATTAAAGTGTTCGATGCAAAGAAGGTAGACATAGTAATAATCAAAAGTGGCGGTCATGAATTCATCAACAATAAGATCATCAATTCAGATTAATTACTGTTTCACCGAGTGAATTTGACACATGTTAATTATCATCTGTATTTTATAGTTGATTGTGAAAAAAGTTTTACACATAACAAATAAAGTTGGAATTAATTCGGTTACCACAGAACGTTTTAAAGAAGTAATATAAAACCTTTTTATTTATTTTTCAAATGCAAGTTTTTGTTCTTCTCAATTGTATGTATATGTATATTTTCATTGTAGAGAAACAATGACCATTTATCAAACGTTATGAATTCTTTCACTCTTTCAATTAATACTTATTCTATTTATTGAGATTCAGTAACTCAGCTAGAATGAAAAATACATTTACTTATTCTAATGTCAGTGATACTTTCTAACCACTTAATAAATCAGGCAGTCTTATTAACATGCTTATAATTAGTGTTAAAAATATTATTCTTATGGGAAAATGCAAGGTCGATTTATGGCCAATAGTGTAATTTAACAAGTTCACGTCGGTCAAGGTAATATTTATACAATTGCTGGAATGTTCGAAGTGGGCATAGACATGCCTGTAGCTGGAATATTACAAATCAAAATGTCATTCCTGTAGCTGGAATTTTCAAAGATAAATTATCATCCTGTAGCTAGAATTTTCAAAGATAAATTGTCGTTCCTGAAGCTGGAATGTTCAAAGTCAAATTGTATTTCCTCTAGCTGGAATGTTTCACGTCAGATTGCAATTCCTTTAGCTGGAAAGTTCAGAGACAAATTGTCATTCCTCTAGCTGGAATGTTTCACGTCAGACTGCCATTCCTTTAGCTGGAAAATTCAAATATAAATTGTCATTCCTCTAGCCCGAATGTTCCAAGTAAAAGTGTCACTCCTGTTGGCGTTCCTCTTCGCTGACGCTGCTGGAGGAGAGAAATGCTTATGTGCTGTTTCCGACACTGAAGTACGGATTACAGCCAGTACCAATGCGCCTGTCGTCGATATCCTCACAGCGGACTCGTGTCTGAATCAATCACAGCATACAATAATGTATCCATGGGCCCACATATTTGATGCCAGGATAAAGGTTGGTATAAGTCAATTTTTCATATTCATGTATGTTGATTTGATGTCTCAATTGATATATAAATATGCTATCTCGCCAAACTTTGAACTTTTTTTACATAGTTTTTTTCTCCTGCCTGTGCATATGACACAGGTACGTGCTCAATTAGTTTCAGTCCTATAAGTACATTTTTCTATTTTCTAACTATAAAGTGCGCAAATTGTTTAAGTTCAAATGTTGAGAATCTTGCCAACTGACGTTTTGAAAAGATATGTCACTGAATGTGGTACTAAGCGTTGTTTAAATCACGTTTTGATCAACGCAAGAATATCTAACGCCTAATCACAGATGGTAACTGACACTGAAATGTATCATTATTAAACAAATTTACTGGGTAACTTTTTAAGATTGCTTAAATGTTAAGTATACTGCCGATATACATGTTTTATTTAACTCTTTTCCGAATACATCCTAAGTTGATCGGTGTATATAAACCAAACGAATTTAGGTACCAGGGAAACTGGTATTCTACTTATGGGTGAAGAATTGAGCATTCCCTTTATCTGTATCTGAACGATGCTGTCAGTACTCCGCTAAGTAATGTTCTGGACCGTAACACCAAACTGTAGTTAGAAGTTGGTTTCCTTACGATTTTTCAAAATCCTCACAATATCATGACAAAATATAGATATAAGTGTACATGTATACATATTTGCGAGAAAAAACAAGTGTACATTTGATTAAGAATAAAGTAAGTTTGGTTGGCCCTACACTAAACGAACTTAGCAAAGCATTTCCTTTTACGGTTAATATATGTTTTTATAAACTTCTATAGAGGCATCAACGTTATTAACCAGTTAAGTAACATATGATAATTTCTTTGTGCACGTGTTTTTATCAAATTTGATAGATATGTAACTTAAAACGAGGAACATATTCAACATCCTCTGGTCTGAGAAAAGAAAAAATGAAAAATGGAAAAGCAGCTAGGATAAAGTTAATCGTCCTCGAAGTGAGAAGTTGACATTAATTGGAAAGCAGAAGACGCTTATATTGTACCACCCCCGGATTACCTGATCTTATTCACTTTGAACTTTTCCAACGGTCTCCATGTTAACCTTTCAATCGTTCATATGTTTGCCCTAGCTTTATCGATTTTGAGTTTGAATAACGGTTTTGTTGACAATTCGGTATTCTCTTGTTTTTGTGTTACAGCATGGCTTTATACACATGACAGAACCTATAGTCTATGGAGACTGCAAAGGTATGTTATCCGGTTACAATTTACCTATCAGTACATTTTTACCTTAGGGTAATAAACACGATCTTGGTAGGCCACTAACATTTAAATAACACCCTGACTTTATATTTTGGCTATTGTTATCTTCCAAAAGACGTGCTAATGGCTTTGTGTGTTTTTAAGTGGCTTTCCAATTATTATATTCTTTTCGGAAAATACATATTACATAACACTATAAAACTATTGACTAATGCTCTAGGGTGCTCGAGTTGTGAAAATGATTACTGCCGCAAGTCCAAACGAGCTGACCAACATGTCATAGGTAAGTAGGAACGGGGGTAACAACACTTACAATTCCCGAGCATGCCGTAGACCCTATGTCAGATGATTTTACCAAAAGGTTAGAGGTTTTAGAACCGCATTTCTCGAATTATAACCATTTTAAGTAATAGAAAACGGAAGTTATAATTTGTCCTTTTTGTAAAGGGCGGATTAACTTTTCTTAGCCAAATCCTTGATTCTTACCGTTGTTTTCTTGTATTGCCCTGACATGTCATTATCGTTTCAAACATTTGCAAAAGATTCCAATAAACACCTTACACACACACTCTACGACAATGAAGTGTAAACCTCAGATAATTTTTCCGGCTGTGCTCAAAACCATCTTTTTGATACACGAATGTGTACACAACATATAATTTATATGAAAGGTTGAATAATTTTGTTATTAGTGTTGAAATCATTGGAAATTATATGAGATCAGTTCACGATAGGGTTAATTATATCAGCAATGATTTTTTTATAATTGATGATGCTAACTACTATATCGACCCATATATAATCTATAAATATGTATAAACATGTGGCTACATTTAACTATGTCCCTCTGTATTAACTGGAAATAGTCATCGCAAACAAACTTTACTGTTAATACAGAAACAAAAATGGTGTTCAGTTTAGTCAGGTTTTTAATCGGTGTACTCAATTAACTAATACAGTTTGGGGGGATTGGAGTGACTGCAGCGCCACCTGTGGGACGGGATCACAAGTAAGGCATTGCCACCACTGCTCCCACATACGCAGCCATTCAGAGACTCGCACCTGTAGTATGCCAGCCTGTCCAGGTTTGTATGTAAACTCATTCCATGCACTGCTATTACAGACGCCGATCTTATTGGGAACACTATTCCAGTCATGTGCTCTTGGTTTATAATTTCATATAAGATACACCACTTTCATCTAGTATATTAAGTCCCAAACAACATTCAAATCTTTAGAGAGTTGTATAATATTTAATTGTAATATCACATCGTATAATTTAATATGTTTGGTAGACTTAAAATAAAATGTACTAATGCGTTTCTGATGATTTAAAATCAATGTTCCGTTTAACGCAGCCATGTGTCCAGTGAATTTGAGAAAAAGTATTTAAAGTATGAAAATACTGTCATGACGCTAACGACAGATGAAGTTAAAGCAAACACTGAAGCAATTTATTTTCGTATTCCATGGGGTTTTCTAATGTGCTTTGGTTTCGGAACAATTTATAAGAGAGACAATCAATGCGGAAATATAATGTTTTTAAGCGGTAGTCTTAATTAAGCGCTGGTCCTGCTCTAGGTATGGCGCTTAATTGTAATATAAACGTCCAGGCATGGTCACAATATGCTTATCAACGTAACAAAGCGTTTGTTGTATACATTGATTGTTTATCAGTCTGGAGTGACTGGGGAACCTGTAGTGTAACCTGCGGGTATGGTACTCAGCCTCGTCACTGTTTACAACACTGTACAAATTTACAGCATGTGGCAGAAACCAGGAAATGTCACCACGGACAGTGTCCCCGTAAGTTTTAATTTATATAAAATAGTCCCTCTTCTTCGTTATACATGTATATAGAGATCAATCCATATCGAAGTATTAAACTGATTTCAGTTTGCATACAAATGTACATAGGCCATGTAAAAAGTAACTGGACAATAATCAAATTCAATTACGTGCGTGCTAGCGCTTCATGCTAAATTTGGTTTTTGTCCAGTTGGTATTCATATTGCTCATGAATGCCAACCGAAAGCAGTTAAATACCTGTATATGCCATTTTCGGATTTTGTTTTTCTCCGAAAAAAATAATTAATGACGCTATTGAATATTACTCATTCCGAATTCAGCTCAAATAATATATGCAGTTAAGATACTGAAGAACACCTGTATGAGTCGCCATTTATGTAATAAACATTATGGATGAGAGTTAATGCGATAGGAATTGTGCTCATTCTAGCCCTAGGGGGACGTTTCGAATTCAGCATTGTTGGCTTTGTCTTCGATACAAACAGTATGAATCCGACGTTTTATGCATGGATGTAGATATAATCCTGATACTAAAATATCCGAATTTACTCGAACATAAATTTCTCGGTGGATACAAAGATCATTATAAATAAGGCTTTGCAACAGTTAACAACACTGCATTTAGCAAGTGTGTATTTTCTCCGGATATGTATAATGTGCATGCACAGTATTACTTGCAAAATACTTGTATTATTGGGTTGATGACGTAATCACAGACTGGACAGACTGGGGAGGCTGTAGTGTAACATGTGGGATTGGCACCCAAAGTCGCCACTGCCGGAACTACTGCCCTGACCATCACCGAGCCACAGAAACCAGACCATGTAACCACGGAGCATGCACAGGTAGGTATAATCTCAATTATTTGGTTTAACAATTACGTCTTCTGGTTTCTGTAAGGAGATGCTTTGAAGACAAAATATTTGAATATTTTGCTGTTTATATTTATAGCTTTTAAGCTACTGTGTATGATTGTTCAGAATTGTGTCGTTATAAGAAACGATCTTCAATAACGCTTTTGTCAAAATTGGCAAGACAATATGTAAATAAATTGTCAAAAGGTTATGAAAACATGATTTCATTACGACTGCCTATTGCTGCAAGTGCTATATATTGTAAATGTCTAATACATGCATTCGAATGAATATTTAAATCCGCTCAAAATTCTGAATAAAAGAAAGGTTATCTTGAGCGTTACAACTAGACTGTTAATCATCAAGAAATATCAAACTAAGAAAAACGTAGAACTTTACATGTTATTGACCAGAGCGAGTAGAATACAATACAACTTTGATTGTTTTGACGCAGTGTGGTCCGGGTGGGGAGATTGCAGTGTTACCTGTGGCAGTGGTCATATGAGGCGACATTGTGTCAGTAACTGTCAGGGTGTCCATCCCAATGAAGTTCAAGCATGCAATTATGGTCCTTGTCCAAGTACGTACGTAGTTTTAACAACGCCTTTTGATATTTTCAATTATGTAGCTTTGATTGCACTTATGACCCTTAAGGAAAATAATCTGTGTTTATAAATTTAACGGAACTAACTGAGTGCATTGTTCGTGCAAAACTAAAATAACACAATCCTCTACATTCATTATCTTCTGAAAGTCAATCAAAGGTTTGTTGATATGCAAGCTGATGCGATGTTTAATTATTTTTGACATTTTTTTTGTAAACGACAACTTAATATAACATTAGACACAACAACGCCAGTCAGTGATTTTTTTAAATTGAAAATGTCTTAATATAAAAAAAAAATAAACATTTAAAAAATAAAGTTGATATTCGCCTAGCTTTGAAAAAAATACCGAGTATACTGACCAAATCGAGAATACTATGTATTGTTTAAAAGATAACATAGTTTGTGATATGCTGCCAATATTTTTAGGAAATTAGATAATATGCTTACCTTTGTGAATGATAGAAAGAATATCCCTTGCTGAATTTCCGACTTAAATTATTATGTTAAACTGGTAAGAATACATTTCCTAGATTATACTTTGTGATTCCTATCTTTGTTTAGTGTAGAGTAATCACCTCTAGTCCTGAAATGGTATTCAAAACGAAACAGGACATACAACCTATATCTGCTACATATTTCTAAATTTCACTCAATGAAACCAAATATAAGGGTATCAACACCAACTAGTCAGGCAATACTCTATCGTACATAGGGTATCACACATTGTAAATATACAGGAACGGAAATTGTGCAAAGTCAATATGATAAATATTTATTTCGTTTTTCAAAATGTAATTGACAATGCATGCTAACTTGACAAATCCGCTTTACAGCTTTCTTTGAGTATGCATAACCACCTGGCAAACATAGCTAGTGCGTTCCCGTTAATTTATTCATTGGCTAGTGCGTCCCCGTTAATTTATTCATTGACGCATGCTATGTCATTGCGACAAGAAACAAATTTATAATATCTAATTGGAATATATTGTATTTCCTAACAAACACTTATATCATGCAAACTACACAATATTACAATTGAGATATTTTAAGTTACGTCATCTGTAGATATGCACAAAGACAGAAATTTGCAAACCTTTAATTTCCTCTTCAGAAATCTTGTAAGAGCCACTTAACTCGTCCTTAGATTGTTTTTGTAAATTTGCACAAAGAAGGAATGTCCTATGTAGATGAGCCCGAAGGGAGGGATTTGATTGGGATATTATACCTCATACATACAAAGGTTGACTACGTAGATAACATGAAGCAGCACATACACCTGTCTGGCCTCTCACAGTTTATCTGGTTATTTTATAGTAGAGAACAATATTTTCATCGGACGTCAGGGTATGTTCCTAAATAAAAAGCAAACAAAAAAGAAAAAAAATGGTCAGGGGCCATGAAACAATTCGAAAGCATGACCTCTCTACTTATATAGCATGTCAAATTGATGGAATCTCAGAGTAACTGACATTTAATAATAATAATAATAATATACAGCATTTGATATATCGCCCTGTCTAGCTAAACTAAGCCACTCTAAAGCGCTTTACAGTACATCGATATACAATTTTTTTTTTTTACGTACAAAATCGTTCACATTGGCTATAACTAACAATAGCTAACACTATATTGTATGTATTTTTCTTTGTATTGTGATTGAACCAAATAAATACTACGTAGAATAATAAATTGAAAAGCATTTCTGTTATTACAAGTGTGGTTTCCATGATCAGGTGTAATACAAGGATCCGCCCATGTCTGTGATAAGATGGCGATACTCCACTCTCTCGCTGAGATAAACACGACTTCTGTCACTCACTGTCCAGATAGTTGGGCGTCAAAAACCGAGCACTTCCTCATGGCAAACTGTCCCGGAATACCTACAGATCCAAGCCTGTGGCATAAGGGAATATCGGTGAAGTATATCAAAATAAACACTTCTAATAAAGGGAGATAATGAGATACAGTTTTCATGGTTTTTTTTGTGTACGGTGAAATATTCACCATTCAAAATTAAAATCCATTTTCGCCCAGTTGAATTTCCGTCCTTCACAGTAGAAATAATATTCACTCTTGCATAACCAAGGGAATACTACTTTTTCAACGCAGATAATATTACCCAGAGTATCATATGATTCTTTTAAATAGTTCTAACCATTCCTTTGTTTCGATTTCACACCAAGGGTAGATTAGATAATAAAGATAATAAAGAATTATCCATATCTAAAAGTAACATTAAAAATAAAATACAGATTAACACACAAATACATCACTGGTTGCAAATTTAAAAATTAAA
>JAUMHH010016774.1:0-10869 GCA_032359455.1 Chlamys rubida
TGGCAGGGTCTTCTTACCTGTACGTCTGCCATGACCAATGAACAGGTTGGCAGGGTCTTCTTACCTGTACGTCTGCCATGACCAATGAACAGGTTGGCAGGGTCTTCTTACCTGTACGTCTGCCGTGACCAATGAACAGGTTGGCAGGGTCTTCTTACCTGTATGTCTGCCGTGACCAATGAACAGGTTGGCAGGGTCTTCTTACCTGTATGTCTGCCGTGACCAATGAACAGGTTGGCCTGTATGTCTGCCGTGACCAAGGAACAGGTTGGCAGACTGCTGGTTATAAAATATCACAGACATATCGTGTAAATAATTAGTTGATTTCGTAACTACCACGTACCTGTGAAGTCGTCAGAAGAACTTTTAATAGAATCAGCAGCAACTTACAGAACTATATAAAAGTACTTGCTGTAAGACAAATAGGTTTGACTCCATTCTGTATACCAGTCTTTTGAACCTTTTAGACGTTTTATAAACATTTAGCTTCTAATGTACACATAGATGTATATGTAGTTAACTCCAGATGGTATTTTAATTTATAGACAACTTAAATACATGTACATCAACTAAATTCTGTTTCTTTATATAAATAGTAACGTACAATACCATCAGCTGCAGTCCCAGAGCCAATGAGTATATTAATTTGAAAATAGGAATGAATGAATAAAAATTTAAATTTTTTAAGTATATGTATTATGGATCTGTATTCCAAGATGTAGCTTTGTGTGTACACATGATTGGTCAAGTATCAAAAGACATATTTTAATCAAAGTCTTATTGTCAATAAGGTCAATATTAATAATGTACACGGTGAATCCTGACCTTACTAGCATGATGTCATCTAGTTCCCGTTCATGTCATTTAAGTAAGGTTTCACTGTAAGAATAAGAAACCCCAAAAATATGCCTGCCACCTATTTGTACACCATTCCTGTTTACAAGCGTCAACTTGTTATGTGTATTTTTCAAGCATCATATAAAAAAACTGCACAAATTCCACACAAAAACATGTCTAATTAAATAATTAATGTTAATAAAAATCTTCACAAGGTGTCCACGCTGGCTCATTGTGGTTTATTTGGCGGAACATCTGGCCTTATAACAGTTACTGGTCCCATCCTGATGTTTACAGGAGTCTAATACACACCTAGCCAGACTTACATTAGCTGGTATTGGTTCATACAGGTGCACCAGCGAGACAGGTAGGCATCTGTTAGAGAAACCCACACCTGGTATAAGTTCTACCTGGTTCTATACCTGACCAGACGAACACAGTCCTACACCTATATACAAAGGATGCACCTCCGTATATAATCTGCTTGTGTTGTTCCGCGACCCTAATGATCTGCGTGTACTCTTACTTCTGCCAAGTTACGTACGAAAGGCGGTGTTTCGTCTCGTGTCGTTGGATGTGTCTGGGCTGTGTACATTCACTTGTTTGGTGATCAACTTCATTGAAATATCACAGGATATGATATTGTGCTGGGATGTTCTTATCTAGTGTCAGTGGAATCGAATGGTGGTGGCGGCACTCCAGTTCGACAATTTGGATGTAATATTGTTTATTCAGTTATATATGCCAGGTATTTATAGACTGATATATCTCGACCGATGTCATCAGATTCTTCGGAATCATCTGTTTACCCTGTTGATGATGTAATGGACTCGATAGAAGTAATACTGGATTGTTACGTCAGAGATTAAAGCCTCCGTGTGACACATGATGTAATGTAAGTTAATTTGTTTGCCAGCCAAGTTCTGTGTCCAGGGTTAATAACACCGAAAACTGTTTTACCTTCTCTCTCTCATTGGGTCTAATATAGAAAAGGGTGTTGCCAAATGATGTCATATGATCTGTTTTTGGACTGCAGGCTTGTGTTCATCCACTGAGTGGTCAGCTTATCATTCAATATTCAGGGGTGAACAATTTCATATTTAGAGTACAACCTGCAGGATGATTTTGAACATTTCTGTTAGCTTGACCTATAATTTCATAGTGTGTACACATGTGCTGAAAATATTTGCTAGCCCCCCGGGTACGGGACTAGTGGAGTTGTACACCCTGTTATAACTGGATTGTTGGTAATATAGTCATTCTGTGATACTTAAAGTTTGACAATATTATGATCCGTACCATTAATGCAAGTTACCAAGAAGTTGGACCAGTTATGTACCGAGGCTCAATCTCCAAATGGTGTCTCATCAGATAATATCTGCTCTGTTCTAGGGTGGTGACAAATTCTTCACATGATTTAATTATATAATCTGCTTTTAGTTATAAGGTATTACTCAACAACTGAGGAAATTATGGATGTTGTGATATACCAGCTGGATAATTTCTATACCTTTAAGAAACCTTTAGACTGGCTACCAGCCCCTAAGATTTTATGAAGAATTTCTCAACTGTATTTTACTACTGATGCTAGCTCATCTCCCCCTAGAATCAGACATCCAAGTGATCAAAAATTATTAGAGTTATTTTTTTTTCTAAATAATTCAATATTCTAGAGGCGTCCCCGGGGGCCATTTTAGGAAACCTGCTGATTATTTTTGTTGCCAAGTAAACTTTGACCCACTTCCTGGTGGTGCACTTCATTGATATTATTGATTCACTTCATTGGATTTGAACACTTTTGGGTGTTCAACTGGATGGCAGAGTTTGACTGCAAAAATATTCAAACTTGGTTGTAAATGGTACACAAATATTTGTAGCAGCATTCAAATGTGAACATTTCCATACAAAGAGTCCAAAGAATTAAATTAAAAAAAAAATCTGACTCAGAGGAGTCCAAAAAGTGGAAAATATGACAATTTTATCACTGTCAAACCCTGTTAATGTCTTGGTCCTGAAGAGTCTAAACAGTGAAAATTCTGAATAAGCGGTAATTCTGCATCATTGATCATTGTAGTGATTGCCCAGCTAGATACAATAGAGGGTATAAGCTATTGTTTACATTACAGGATGCTGATGTTGATACAGAGGAGAGAAACTAATACATTCGACCATCGGCTGTTTATAATCCTCGTTATACAAATACTTACGTAGAATGACACTGTTGTAATGGGTTGGTAGACAATTGGAAAACACCGATCATTAGTGTTAGATTTGTAAATGTGATACAAGGATCAGAAGAACTGCAGGTGTAACCGTAGCCAGTCGTTTAACCCTTGCACCGACACAGATACTGTTCTGAGTAGGTGCCAAGTGACTGGGATGGTCTGTATGTCTGGGTTGGTATTACCGGTAGACACAATTGCATACTTGACAGAATATTGGTCTGTTGTTATTTGTTGTGTGTGACTTGGATTTATCGATTCCAGAATATCTCGGTAAGACTTTGATTCAGGCTGTCAATGTATATCACAATATTTGAAATATTTTTCGGCTCTAAAATATCAATTTGTTCTCACTGTCTGCTCACTCGGGATTATAAGAAGCGGGATTGTAAGAATCAAGTTAGTGATTACAAGGACATTACTGTTGATACCTTTATAACTTTACCCTGTCCAAAATACCTGGAATTAATATGATTCATTAGAATGAATTTTATTTCGTTTTACGAGAATCAATACTATTTGTGTAGATGGGATTAAAATGATTTCAGTTCATGTGAATAGATATTACAATGCATTTGGGTCCACGAGAGTAAATATAATTTGTGTAGATGGGAATTAAGATTATTTCAGTCCATGAGAATTAACATTATTTCGGTTCATGAGAGAGAGTTAACATTATTTCGGTTCATGAGAGAGAGTTAACATTATTTTGGTTCATAAGAGAGAGTTAATATTATTTTGGTTCATGAGAATTAATATTTTTTTCGGTTCATGAGAGTTTATATTATTTCAGTTAATGACATTCGATTCTTTATACATTGTATATACAATGTATAGGTAACCAGCAGTCAGTGTCTCTCACATTGATTGACACGGTAGGTGTACATCCACCCCTGAAGACACATTTGAACTCTTCCAATTAAAAGGTTGGAATAGTTCATTATGAAATTTCAGGGGTTTTTGAGTTAATTACAGGAAGTATCAAGATGGATGCAGTGAACTTTTTACGCATTTGCGCATTTCTTTTTTCTCAACAAATTAAAACAAGGAGTGTTAATAGTAAACAATTAGTGTACATCCTATTTGATTTATGTGTTACTACGATGTTGATAGATACGTGTGTAGTAGTAGTATCTAGTGTGATGACCACAGGAAATACACACATCTCCTCACACGTGATAGATCATCTCTGACACCTCCTCACCACATTTAGTACTACTCCTCTGTTGTCGTAGGTGACAGAATATTGGGCATTCAGCTTTGAGCTTATGTCTGACTATTGATAAACAGAAAGTACATGGTTCTGTCTTAAAATACAAGGTTGATTTGGGCAAGAGTAATGATGGCAAGCCATCTCTCTTGTAATGTCCAACGGCAAAAAGGACAGATTGATCTAATGCTGCCAAACTCTTCATTATTGTTGTAAGAAAAATGGCCAGTGCAAGCAGAAAGAATGATGATTTCCTGCATTGAACATCGAGCTAAATATGATTCATAGCCATATATGTCATGGATAGCAACGCCTTCTTTCAGTCCGACGCCATTTTCTCAGAGTATACAGACTAGCATAGTCTCACTGAATTTATTTCATAAAAGTGTGGTGTGACTATTATTCCTAGAGTTATGGACCCTGTTTAACTGTTTTTATGTATTTGCAGGCCCCAGTGCTCCGAGTCCACAGACCGCAGCCCAAAGGAAGGCTCACCGGAGACTTACGCGCGAGGACAACAGATATCACTCCGGTAAATCTGCTTTTCCTGTCTAAATTTACCCCATCAAAATCATCATAGGATATATATATATACTTTCTTGTCTCTTTTGCAGAAGAGTTCTACAAGTATTAACTCATTCACCCCTGTAAATTCATAATGAACTATTCCAACATCTGAATTGGAAGAGTTTAAATGTGTCTTCAGGGTTGAATGAGTTAAAGATATCTGTAAAATATATTTTACTCATAGTCAGTTAGACTTTATTCATGAATTAATGTCATAATTATAGCCCCGTGAATCTTCATGATTCATGGGTAGTGAATGAGTTAACTACATCATATGTTCATGTACAGTGCAATTACTTACTTTCGGTGTAATGTATATGTCCAAAGGTACCTGCTTTTGTAGTTCGGGTGGGGGAGGAGGGGTCTCAAAATAGACATTAAAGTAACGCTACCTATTGAAATCAATGAAATCAACAGAGAAGGCTATACAGCGGGAATATCTATTAATGCGTTACTATAGATCAGGATATTATTATAATATGCAGATAACATTATAATTAAAGTTTTATAAGAGGTGTAAATCATAATACAAACCACAGGATTAATGGTAGAGTAAAGGGAGACAAATACGAATCACAGGATTAATGGGTAGAGTAAAGGGAGACAAATATGAATCACAGGTATTAATGGGTAGAGTAAAGGGAGACAAATACGAATCACAGGTATTAATGGGTAGAGTAAAGGGAGACAAATACGAATCACAGGATTAATGGGTAAAGTAAAGGGAGACAAATACGAATCACAGGATTAATGGGTAGAGTAAAGGGAGACAAATACGAATCACACAGGATTAATGGGTAGAGTAAAGGGAGACAAATACGAATCACAGGTATTATTGCAATGCATATGTAGCATACAGCATTAATCTGCATCGGAACACCAAATTCAATACAAGAACAGATATTATGGTAAATCACAACAACAGTTCTGAATATATTTTATATATGCAGTTGCAGATGTTCTTTAGGTTAGAGGAGACGGGGGAGGTTGATTGGGAGGAAGAAATAATGATAGCCTTGAAAAGTCGTTAGCACAGATGATAAATTCTGAAATCATAATTAGTGCAGATAATAAATTCCATAATCATTAAAAACGTAACATGTGCCCATAGCAACAACACTCCAGTGCCCATAGCAACAACACTCCAGTGCCCATAGCAATAACACTCCAGTTCATGAATACAGTGTCAAATTTGTGCAAGTTATAAATTGAAAAATATCAAATAAGGCTGCAAGCCATGACATTAAATCCACTGTGATAATTCTGTGAGTTCTCCTGTTACTTCCCTGTAAATGTTTATTGACGTTTGCCCAATTAAGAGCATTTTGATGGCGTAAGAAGTGTATTTCCTGCTTTTTCTAATCACTAGGGATTAACCCAATTACCGGTATTTGCTGGTGAATTCATGCGTTAAAATCTTGATCCCGAATTGCTTGAATTTATTTTGAATTTTTTTTGCTTCTGCATTTTAAGTTTTATTATTTTAAAACCGTATGTTGTGCCCATAGCTTTGTATACCATAGCTCATTGGTCTGTGTATATATTCTGTTTGGCTGTAGCCGCGGTTATCGTAACGCATTGTCCTGTATAAATTCTGGTAATCGCAGCACTATAATTAGTTACCTAACTAAGTATAGGTTAGGGGCTGTTGGGGGATATTTATGTCTTGCAAATGCTTTCTCGTTTAACTCATTCACCCCTGAAATTTCATAATGAACTATTCCAACCTTTGAATTGGAGTTCAAATGTGTCTTCAGGGGTCAATGAGTTCATAGAGTTTTTACTCCAAAAAATCACCTTCCTAACATATAATGTATTGATAAAATTGAAAATGCTTTAATTTTTCAAAAAAAATCTGCTTCCATAACATGCGTTATCGTTTTGCATTAAATCAAACTTTTTACCTAGAACGTGTTGAACACGTCTACCTAGTCCATTGTCATATAATGCGTTGCAATATTCAATAAGGAAGTTAGTTTATGACAGTTTGAAGTTTTTACCTTAGGGAGGCTTCAGCTTGACAAGTTTCAAAGAGACTACAACTCTAAGCTCTATCACCACAATTCAGAATGTACTGATCCCTATACAGCCATACAGAACGTTTATATGGGCCAGTAAGCTTTGGTGTCGAAAGAAGCACTTCCTGATTCTTACACAGTCAACCCTCAGTATCATAAACTTTGAAATAAAAGTGTTACAAAATTTTGAGGTATACATGATGCTTGAAGTGTTAAAAACAACAGCTTTATTTCGCAAATATTTTCAATTTAAACACATCATTTTCTAAACCTGTGCAAATTATTGATTACTCTTCATTATATTCTACATTATATTGATGTGGATATAGAGGCAGCAATGCCTGCGTCCACTAATATCCTATTAAATCCTATTAAATAACCTTTACACAATGTTTAAGGTATATTTTGATAAATTTATTGATTTTAGAGATACATTTCATTCAAATTAACGATATTTAGAATATGATGATGAAGTAATGTGATTGAGGTTTATAACTTCCGTTGTTTTTAGTGAAAAAAGTCCTTTGATTTAACGATATTTCGAATAAAGTGATGAAGTTTGACTGTTTGGCCAGTTGACTGTGTGCGACATTGTGCTACATGCTGCCAATATTATTCTTTGACCTTTCTTGTTTGATATATTTCCATCCTAATGCTGGAGTTTTTTTGTGTGTGTGTGCCATCTTACTGTTAACACCCATTGACCAATCGCCTGTGCCGTTACAGAGATCCGTACGGAAGCAGTGATGCAGGCCCTGGCCATGTCAAAGCGCGGCCCTGTGATGCCCCTCCCCTCCAAACGCACGTCTGTCAATTACCAGGGACAACAGCGACACCGGGACAGGCAGGGTACGAACCATAGCCTCTGTTTCAGATCTTAATCTAAATATAGGCTTACATACTTTTGGCCCCAGGATATGAAAATGTAAAACTGAGTTTAGAGATACAGAAGCAAATTTAGATAATGCATTTCATTGAGTATATGGTGTAATCTGCTTTAAAAAAATCTGAAAACAACTGTTTTTTTTCTTCTCAATCATATGGTTTATTGGTTGAATTAACTTCTTCCAAAATAGGACTTTGAGATTCAATTTGAAGAAATTGGCTAGAATTCTTTATTTTGATCACCAGAACCCGAGATACTGAAATGTTACATCAATGCTTGTGTTTAGTGTTTTGTTTTTTGTACAAATCGTTCAAATTTTGTTTTCATATCGACCATATCATAGATAATATCATCTTTTATCTCAAGCTTGTGTCTGATTCTCTCTAAATCTGCTTTTCTATTTCTCTAAATCTGATTCTTATCCTTCTCTAAATATTATTTTCTATCTCTTTAAATCTGATTCCTCTTCTTCTCTGAATGTGATTCCTATCTCTCTCTCTAAATATATGATTCCTATCACTTTCTAAGACTGCTTTTCCATCTCTCTACACCTGATTAGTATCTCTCTATAAATCTGATTTTCTAATACCAAAAACCAGACTCTGAACACATTTGTAAAATGTCATCAAAATTCAAATTATGGGTTTTTTTCAATGTAAGTAAAAAAACTTATTTGACTTGATTACTTGTGTACCACTTCAATTTAAACAGATAACCTTTGTAGTGCCTTGTACCTTAAGTTCTCGTTATAGAGTCAAAGTGGTTCAGTTTTGTGTGATAAGATCTGTCGGCTCTCCAGCTATCTCGCCAACAACTGTTCCTCTAAGTAGAACAGAAAGCTCCGGTTTCTGTGACATGTCAGGATTGAGGAAGTGACAGATTTTGCGGACTTCCTTATATATATCTTTAAGTTTTTGAAAAAGAAAGAATGAAAAGTGACTTTACACAAACTCTATATTTAGAAATGAAATTAATATAGAGAGTAAATTTATCACATGACTACACTGTGCTAGGCTGTCAATACACCCATGTCATAGATTTTTGCAAGTTACCTTATGTCAGCATTAAAGTACACATGACGTCATGGAATGGCGATGTCACATTGCATGCAGTATACATCAGTCAGAATAATGGTTAGAGAGGTTTTTTCCCCCACTCATCTATAATGCATTATATTCTTAATAATGTGAAAAATGGGTTTTTGAAATTTGTTTCCATATCAAAACCGATTTAGGAAACTCTTCCTGAAGTATTTACTCCTTATTGAAAAAAATTCCTTCAATTTATTCATCTCAAACCTGGAATAATATTGGATGTTGTTTCTTAGGGTGATCCGTTTCAGTCCCTACTTGTAAATTTGTTCCTTTGTTTTGTCCACACTAGTTCTTTTTCATTTTACTGTACTTGTATAGTTATCTTTGACAAGTTTTTTTCGCTCTCTGAGTACATGTGCTTTTCTGGACGACTAACTGTTTATTTTCTTTTTAAGGAAACTAGCTGTATTATTTAAACAACACTGCATGCTGAATTTAGTTGGCTTTTCATATAACATTGTTGTATAGATCTGCAGGCTTATAAAATAATGTTTTGTAATTAATCTTAATTGTCAATTTAGAAAAAAATACTGCTAATTGTTAGATGAATGGCCTAGAATCTTAAATTACTCTTAAATTACTTGTCGATTAATTGAATGCTGTTATCTTAATTGTAGTTGATTACTCTGAAATCTTAGAGTGGTTCTTTTAGAGTTTAACTCATTCACCCCTGAAGACACATTTGAACTCTTCCAATTCAAAGGTTGGAATAGTTCATTATGAAATTTTAGGGGTGAATGAGTTAACTAAACACGTAGAATAATGCTACATATGTAAAGATCACATTGAAATCCTAAATCTTGTGAATTTTGAGAATATCTATTAAAGAATGATGCTGAATTTATGCAGACATAAGTGTTCACTGTAAAAATGAATATTTTTGGTGTGTGAATGTTTGCGGTATGCTGTTTATGTAACAATAACTTGCCACGTTGGTCAGAATATGACCACATAAACAGCCATGAAACCGTCTTTTACATAAAAAGAACACTTGTGTCTGAATTTACATCATTTCTTTAACCCTTTCACCACCGTAGACCATAATGGACTCATCCCCGTAAATGCCTGGTAGAGTCTACTAAAGTTATCTAGGGGTGAAAGGGTTAAGACGATGTTTCAAGATGGGTGCTGTAGTTACGAGTTTGGTGTCGTTGGTTTCAGGAAATCGAAGGAATAGGCTTATCAGCTGTAAGTGGGGTGCACACTATCTGTACGACCTAAATCTCTCCTCTGTTTATAGCTCGTCGGTGAAGGGGGTTTTCCCTTTTACTTCTTGTGGTGACTTTTATTTTCTCTTTTTCATCAATTTGATTCAGTTTCACAAACACCCATGTTTCATTTTATGGTATTCTTTGTAGGAATTGTTTTCCCCTATTGTCTCAAAATTCATTTGTCTATTTACATATATATAACCAATATAGATCAATTTTGTTGTGTTTTTCAAACTGAACTAGATTTTTTAGAAAGAAACTTTTCGGTTAAAACTGTTGTCTTATTAGAGTAGCAAATATACACTTGATGTATATAGTAAAACTGGACACGATTTTTCTGAATTCTGCATGGTTTTTAAATGAAAGAAATCTTTTTGAGTGCTTAATGGTATTCTATGTCTTTATTTGTAAATTTATAATTTTCTATATGTGAAACGTTCAAGGATAATGATGTTTTCCAAGTAGTTCTATGCATTATAAAATAAGTACAGTAGAAATATTTAAAATTGTTACATTTCTGATATTGACTGAAATATTTCAAAATTTTAATTCAAAATTTTAAGATTCATTAAAAGTTAACATCTTTGAATCTTTAGAATTATGATACAATGGTAAAATCTGCAGATTATTAAAAATAGATTTAAATTTGTTTACTTCCCTCAGATTATAAGAAATGCATGTTCATAAATTTTACAACCATTAGACTGTCAGCAATGCATTTAAGTTTTACGATGTCCAGGATGTCATTTATTCCGTCTTTGCGTATTGCAGAGTTATCTTATCTTGTGAGCAGGTATTGATTGTTACGTCATTGGTTTGTGTGA
>JAUMHH010016785.1:0-25169 GCA_032359455.1 Chlamys rubida
TTTCGTTCCATAAATCAGAGCATTTAAAAATGAAATACTGTATACATGTGTATATTAATTTTAAGTCTTGTCATATTGTAGTTATTTGCTAGGGAAGGGCTTAATATAGGTTTCATAACTTGTGCCCAATCCATTTGCTTGGCAATAAAACATGTTTTTGTTTGATCTCTTTTGTTCAATTATACTATACCTCGTCCATATAACAGAGTGTCTGATTGGATCATACAACTCACATCGTGTGGAAATGAAAATTCGAATTGTCTCTCGTGCTCGAGTTTCTCGCATCACATTTCCCTATATTTGTTTGAGCCTTTGTAGTAAAATGAGCAAGAGACACAACACATGAAGCAGACGACAACAATGACGCTTACGTCTCGTCTTTACTGTTGTGTTATTGTTCCATTTCGGAATTATATAATACGTGAAACATGATACAGGTACAGTGTATATACATGTATACCTCAGGGAAACAAAGAATCGAGTTTCCCTAAAACAAAGACAATAATGTATAATACCAGATATGTAACTCGTTATGGCCCTTACGGTAAAATGAACTTCATACATATGTTTCTTTCACAGGGTAAATTCAGTCAGAACTGTAGTGTACTGACACAGTTAATGAAATAAAAGGTTTTGCAAACATTATTACCTATACAATATATTGAACAAGTCACGTGATAACTTATGAAGCTAATTACCGCCATTGCTTGTGTTAGTTCCTACCTGTAAATTCCGTGTCTATTTTCATAAGAGTAATGCATTAGTAATTAATAACAATATGTATATAGAGACCGCTAATGACAAAATGCTATAGCGGTCAACAGGCACAAATGTCGATCACTACGGGGCGCTTGCGTCGTTAAATCTTGCACGTGCCCAGTGTCCATTAACGCCCACTAGTCATGCACCCAGGTACACGACATCCGGAACTTGGACCAAATAAGAACTCTGTAAGGACAAAAGGCAGGAATAATGTACGATTTCCGGCATGTGTAGGCTACATGTAAAATTACTCACGATAACATCGCTTAAACATGACCATAGTTTTTACAGCTTAGATATCAAGTGCTTAAGTGAGTACACGTGCTTTACGCGGAGAGATATTTATTCGGTCACGAGCAAAACATATATATTGTTCATGGTTTTGGAACCGTCATGAATGTTCACTGACATACACTTGCCACGAGATAAAACTGACGTCAGATTTCGAAACATTCGATATGAGTGATGGGTATGACCCGATATCAACGCTCCATACTGTTTAGTGACGATAGTATCTTAGTTGAGTGGACAAATGTATGAGTACGTTTTGTTCGTCTGTGTTATTGCGCCACGTTATATAGGAATGGAAAGTGTGTTGTGCTGCAGGTTACGCACTGCAATGTTGTAGTTTACGCTAGCGCCAATTCGTTACTCCCAAGAGAGGAAAGCAAATTCTATACCACATTTACTACATGTCTTTGTATGTATACATAAAATAATACCTCTCGTCAATATCTCGATGCGAAAAGGCTGCAAAAGCAACGTTACTTTTATAATGAACTCATCCCAAACATGACTTTCCACCACATTAAACAATACGTAAGTTACCTCGTTTCACATAGATATACATGTAGCATGTTATTGAAGGGGTGTGTATAAATATCCAGAGAGCAGATGAAGCTCTGGGGTAAGGGGAAGATCGTTCTAAAAACCTTACGCATCCTCGAAACACCTCGGGTTACGCTCACTTAATTTCTCTGCACCAATGGAACGTGTTTTAGCAAAATTGAAGGGAAAAGGTTTGCAATTTGATTGGTCTCGGGTAAAAAAAAAACTGACCAATTACAAGCCTGATACATGTCTTTTGAAGATTACAGAAGAGCGATATCCGGCCTCAAAGCCAGCCAATTTTACCGTTACGCGACCGCGTGATTCTTGTATATTTGTCTCATCCACCGGGTGTCGCTCTCATAGGTGTAGAGAGCAACTGAGTGTTGCAATACAAGAAATAGATATACCAATATTCAAATGTATACATTATTTATCCAAACCAGCTTGATAAATTAAAAAAATAAGATTGAAATGAACAAATACAGAATTAAGAAAATAAATGAATAATATATTAGAATATAAATTGAATAATAATGATGATATACTTAAGTTTATTGACTGAATATTGGAAAATAAATGGCCGTTTTCGGAGACGAGAAATTTTGGTCTAGAGAATTGCATGTTCTACGACATTATATCGTTAAATTCAGCGTACTGTGATACATGCACATTTTTTAAATAAAACGGACCGATTTTTAAACTTGTATTGGCAGACATGTCTACAGTGATGCCTTTGAAGTAAGGTCAATCAACCAGTAACGACATTTATCATTTCCCGCGTCTGTAGATATGTACCGTGGTCTTATCAAGACTAGATCCCGAGAAGTGAAACGCCAAATGGTAGATATATATTATACATCTATATATGTGTGTGTGTTTCCACCTGTGACGTCATCAACTGGTCGCGCGAGAGTCCCAAGTCGTCTTTATTCTACCGGACGTTGGGGAGGAAGTCCATCAGATGTAATTTCCGTTTTAACAAGTAGCAGACGTCACCTTTCGTCCAAAAAAGGCTACGCACGTCCAGACTGACGGCAGAGGAGGAAAACAAGGGAAATGATAAGTTATAGATTAATTTGACACAAAACATTAACAGAAAGTAACAGAGACGGCGACCGCTTCGTCGACAAATTACAAGTGACAGCTGAAAGGAACAGATGATCAATATTGCCTGCCAATCTCGATAGGGAATTTATTTAACCGAAAAATCAATCCACCGTCCGAGTTAATCTAATTTCGCAAATCCTGGCGAATTATTAAGAAGTTTGCACAAAGAATATACACAGCTTATAAAGTAAGACACGTCCGCCAGTTGTTTATAAGTGAAATGGAGCCTAAAACGAGAGGAAGCCGCCCGCGACTACTAATACAGGAAAACGAAGTCAGGTGAAAATATTCCGGACAGTGTGATTCCCCTACCAATTGCGTATATAAGACCTCCTACATGTCTGAAAGGGAAGACTCGCCATGTGAAGGGAGCACAAACCGATAACATTGTGTCAGTAAAGAGACAACGTTTATTTCTGAAGTATTTTCGACCCCCTTCCCCAATTATTTATAATATTTTTTACCAAAGTTCAATAGATACAATTCTATATTCTCTATAGAAGGAAAAGAAACGACACGGAAAGAGGATATTCCGAACAGATAATAATAGACATAGTCTCTCTCGTGTATTTTTGAAAGTGTAGTCCGACTTCGAAAAGTAGTAAAGGACCATTACATGTTCAAAGACCAAAGACAATTACATTGATCTACTATGTATCTTGTTGTTTTGCAGATACATCCCTGAAATAATAAAATAGCGCGGATTCCAAGCAGAATTATATAACACTGATATATATTAAGCTGTACACTGCGAATATAGCTTTGGGCCAGACCGAGATTCGAACCCAGGACCTCCGATTACAATTCAGTCGCTCTAACCAGCTGAACCTAATTGAAATTGCCTTGACAAAGTACCACTAATAGTAATATCCAAAATCTAACAACGGGGGAAAATACTGTTCATAATTGTATGTGTGAAAAACCAATTTTGAATCGTCTATACTGAGGGAAAGGGATCCTTAAAACTACGTAATTCATCGATCCGGGATAATGTCATTACAAAGCACATACATTGGCATATGACGCGCTCTTGTATTATGTAGAATATGTATTTGTACAACGTCGTAAGATGATATAGAAATATGAATTCGACAATGAGCACCGGTTATCCAAACAAACATTTATTAGTCCGACAACTACATGTAATATTTAATAAAAATACGAAGAAAACATTATTTTTTTGTTCAAATTTTCAAAAACTGTCTGCCTCAATATTTCATATTTCGGCAATTCTTTTCACTAACTACCTTTATGATAAACGTGAAACGCCATAACTCATCTTGTAAAATTGCAAAGAACGAGTTTATTATAAATGCTCATTTTTCTGCTATAAACGAGTTTTCGATCTGTTAGATGTAGATGTACTTTTCGGTTCCACAGACGGAGGAAAATACATCAAAGATCGGGGTCAGCAACACTTCCAGCGGAACTAGGTACTTAAAATAACCATGTTTGTGTATTTTGTACGACAAGCAATCGTTTATCAGACCTAGATGCCGTTATAAACTGTTGTACTTGTCTATAGCTGTGTCCAAACGCGTCCCAGCTTTATCTCCCAGTCTTTATCATAGTCACATTTCCTTGGTGTATCCCAGAAAATCAGACCGACCAAAAGGTCAGTTAGAGACGGCGCAATGTGTCTTTTCTTCCACTGATAAACGACTTATTGCGTAGGTCTTGTGATGAAAAGCCCAGGAAGTCCCTCATATATATTCAAAACCTAATTCTGTCGCTAAAACGCTTGAAGACGATACAAGTTTTCTAGATTTTTGAGTTACAAATCAATATTGGGCAAAAATACTACGAAATCAAAGACGATTTCGAATTCAACGGGGTTTTCCGGATATCAGAGTGAATACCTTTAATTATAATGCCGTTCCACAAATTTCTTAGTTAAATGTTTCAATGATTTCGAAATAAACAGGTATTTCTGTATACCACGGTACCCTATAATGAGGTTCAATAGATTTCTCACTTGAGGACTCACACAACTAAATCAGCCAATTAGCAAGTGTGCCATACGATTGTTATCCTTACCTAAAATGTGTTCCGGTTTAATACAGTGCCTCTGAGTAATTTAAATATGCAATTGTTGACATATTTTACATTGAATGAAATCTACAGATATTGAACTCTAGAAAAATGTATAGCTTTAGTAGATTTTAATTTGTGATGGCGGATTGATATGGGGTCAAATGTCATGGGTTATTCCCGTCCCATTTCACCGGTTTGGCTTGTTAACTTCCGGTTGTCAAAAGCAGACGCCTGTAGCGCTTTTATGTGCTACTGAACCCGCCAAAACTGCCTTTTGAAGCCTGTGTCAGGTATGAACTGTGAATCTAGACAGTTGTCACTAGTGTTGAACTTCCAATAGTAACGCTATTTTATCATAAGCTTTGTCATAACATATAGTAAATGATTTAGTTGTGTGAGTCCTTAAATGTTTTAAAGCGCTTTTTGCATCCATATCACTCCTGGCTGATCAACGCTTTAACGCTTGTGAGAATATGATAAGAACAACTATGACATTCATGGGTTGTTCTGTACTCTCAGAGACGAAATTATGTTGCCGTTAGGGAATTGTTGTACCAGCAATTTCTAGCATTGTAATTGGAAATCATGGCAAAAGCGAACAGGACATAAAGATCAAGAATTATCGATAAAATGATTAACTGGACCGGTTATGACACGTATATGTCTTTACTAAGTATATAAAATGTACACCCTGTTGCTTGGCAACGGAAATGAAAATTGATCAAGAAATATATCACTGGCTATACAACATATGTTTATGACGTTTAGTAGATACTAATTATTTGTAATAGTGAACTGATTTATAAGTCCCTTGACTGCCCCCGCTTGTAGACTGCTTTCATATTGTTTATAGCCGTAGACCTGATCACAGGTGTGAGTGTGAGGTCGATATATCAACTCGGACATACTTAAGCCTTGTTAGACGCCATCATCAAAAACAATAGAGGTACACCTTGTAAATATACGGAATTATCAACCAATAAAATCTGCTGTGGAATAAGTAACACTAAGGTCGAAGACAAACATATTATTTACCTGAACAATGCTATCCTGAGCGTCCAATTCCATGATTTAGATCATTTTAGTTTCTGTTCACTAACTTTCATGACAATAGTACATTTTAGAATATATCTGTACATCAATTCAAAAATAAAATAAATCCAAAAGTTTAATCTATCTGATTACATTAAGCTTTGGTTGTGTAGATGACTAACTTATAAATCTTAAACGTGTAGCTAGCTACTTAAAGTCTGGTCCGTGTAGCTTGCTGCATTAAGTCCGGACCGTGTAGCTGGCTACCCTAAGTCTAGACCGTGTAGCTGACTACCCTAAGTCTAGACCGTGTAGCTGACTACCCTAAGTCTAGACCGTTTATCTGGCTGCCTTAAGTCCGGACCGTGTAGCTGGCTAACGTAAGTCTAGACCGTGTAGCTGTCTACCTTACCACCGGGGCGTAAAGCTGACTATCTTAACTCTGGTCTGTGCAGCTGGCTACCCGAATTCCGGTCCGCGTAACTGACTAACGTAAATCTGGACCGTGTAGCTACGGACGGTGTAGCTGGCTAACGTAAGTCTAGACCGTGTAGCTGACTAACGTACAAAATTCTAGACCGTGTAGCTTGCTAACTTAAGTTCGGGCCGTGTAGCTGGCTAACGTAAGTCCGGACAGTGTAGCTGACTTCCTTAAGTCAGGACCGTGAAGCTGACTTCCTTAAGTCCGCACCGTGTAGCCGGCTACCTTAAAACCTGACCGTGTAGCTTGCTCACTTAAGTCCGGACCGTGTAGCTAACTATGTATAGTCTGGACCATGTAGCTTGCCCACTTAAGTCCGGACCGTGTAGCTATAACTATGTATAGTCTGGACCATGTAGCTGACTAACTTAAGTCCGGACCGAGTAGTTGGATAACGTAAGTCTAGACCGCGTAGCTGGATAACGTAAGTCTAGACCGTGTAGCTGGCTAACGTAAGTCTAGACCGTGTAGCTGGCTAACGTAATGTCTAGACCGGGTTGCATGTTTCCTGAATTCCGGACCGTGTAGCTAACTATGTCTAGTATAGACCGTGTTGCTCGCTAAATTAAGTCTGGGCCGTGTAACTGGCTACCCTCAGTCCGGACCATGTAGCTGGCTACCTTAAATCTAGACCGTGTTACATGTTACCTAAAGTCCGGACCGTGTAGCATAAGTCTAGACCGTGTAGCTGGCTACCTTAAGTTTAGACCGTGTTGCATGTTACCTGAATTCCGGACCGTGTAACTAACTAACGTAAGTCTAGACCGTGTAGCTTGCTAACTTAAGTCCGGACCGTGTAGCTGGCTAACTTAAGTTTGACTTCTTCAATTATTCCCCCTCTAACTGAACACAATCCGTTTGTTTGGTATCTGAATGTAAATATTGAGTTATATATTGTTACATTTGGCCCCTAATTCTTGACTCTGAAGCGGTCTCGAGCCTGGATCCTGTATCTTGGTATCTTTATTCTGGACCCAGAAGCTAGCTGAACATATAAAGCGTGGCTTCTGTATACAAATGTACGTAGCTGGCTACTGTAAGCATGTGTTCTTACAGTATTTGCCCCAGACACTTCTATCTCGTCACTAGATATGAACTTTCACAATAATTTGGTTAACTATCAATGCCAATATACAACTATTACATTTTTCACAAATTGTTCAAGCGTAATAGAATTATTTACAATATCAACAGGAATAAAGACTCGTTTGAAGTGTTGTGAACGTGATATTTCATACAATACGCCAGGGCGATATAAAATTCTTATTACCAAAAATTGGCTTGTGTGAGTTTGAATAAAACATATCAAATTTATTGGTCACCGGACATGAAACTTTTAACAACTTTATTCCCAAATACCCATGAGCTGATTCCATGACGAGCAATGTTCTGAACGTATCGCCGTCCATCATCGCACATTAGGCCGAAGATAACATGTCTTATCAAATTAGGGCATTACTGACACGCGAACAGGACATGTAACATGCAATATGATTATGGTACAGACAACAATAAGGCTACCAACACGCGTGTAATCTTTGTAGGGCATCAAGGATGGTGGCACGGTTTTAACTTTTCATATACGGTCGAGATCACACAAAAAACATTAGTTTCATCAACAATATTTTTGGAAAAAAACTCTAACCTGTTAAATAACGGAGCAGAAAAAGAGTCCTAATTCCATATAATCGATTGTCGGTTATTTTATAAACTGTACTTTTCTGGGTTTTTAGAAAGCAATTTGAGTTAAAATGTTTGTGGTGTATAGTTATAACGACTGTTGCAGGAGGACTGAGAAACGGCTCCTTTCATAAAATTGTTTAATATAGATAAGACTTCTCGCTACTGGTCAATATCATCGGCCTGGAACTGCTAGCCGACATGACAGTCTATTTTAGCGTCACGGAGATGCACTTTGTATATAGGCCATATCTGAAAGCAATATTATCTTGATTAAGTTCTCGTGAAATGTATAGAAAATAAAATTCTTTCTTACGATGTGATAATTGTATGTGGAATAAAATTGAATACAAATTTGATGGAAGACAGTCTACTTGTATCAGTTCCTTTTGTGTTAGAGACTAACTTACATCATACGGCGTCGTAAATTATCTGACAGTAGGAATATCTCTCGGAGGCAATACTAAACATGTATTAGGGTGTGCTCCTTACTTCAAAGACAAAATATATTCAATTATAACGAAAAAGACCAATAACACAACAGTGAAAATTGAAGATGTGAAAGTAGCCTTACATATCATGTTTTGAGAAATCATGTCATATTGCCAAAATTCAGCGGTTTTCAAAAACAATCCTCCATTTGATAGGTAGTGGATAACGAGTACCCATCCAAACGGGGGGGAAACTTTGTCAAACCTGTAATTACTTTGTAGGTACATGCATTCATGGATAAAGAGTATAAATGAACTTAAAATCCAACGAAAATCAGTGAATTCTCGGTAAAGAAATGATAAAAGACAGTCACAATACCTGAAAATCTCCATTCAGATATGTGAAATAATTCTATTAAGCGAAACTTTTATTCTACATATATTTGTCATTAGCCCAAAAGACATTTGAAGTCATTAACCGTAGAAGAGCCATCCCTCTGTTTGTACCACAACAGTAGGACCCAATAGGCGTTGGAATACTCCGTCCTAATATTATCACATACACCCAAAACCATATTACTGCAAACACGCGACAGCATAATATATATTCTATATGGCCGATGAGTAAACTTTATGTAACATTGACCCATGTCGTTTGCATGCATCGATCTGATTCATTTAGATGTTTTATCTAAACGATCAACTTCCTCTAGATGTTTCAAACGTAATCATTCATTTGCTTTTGTAAGATCTTTTAGATTCATAATATGGTTTATGCATATGCATCCGATTCCTGTAGACGCTATGTGTATATGATATTATTCATATCGACGCTTGATTTGTATACTACGGTATTTGCACCGCCTGACTTCTCCGCTGTGCCAAAGTTTGAGAACACCAAAACCCAGATATATTGTTCTGATACATCACTAGCGACATGTATGGATTGTCATTACTGAGTTATGCCATTTATTAAACGTGACGTTTAAACTCCAGAACTCTTTTACAAGTGTCAAATGGAGATGACGTGTAGGTTTCCTGATGATTTGTGTGTAGTGCGCATGCGTGTGCTCGATGAGGGTATGTGCGAGTGCAAGGTCGCTCAATGCTATTTTTGTCATTCATGATTAAAAACAACGAGTCAAACACCTTAAGAATCTTTCGCAATCAATATTACACCAGATTTGGAGAACCGTATTGCCAATGATTAAAACGAAACACACTGTTTTAGGCATCTTGGTTTGTTAGCAAACAAACTAGGATTATTCTAGTTCGCTGGATTGTTTAAATAGATTCACTAAAGCACGGAGCAGGGCACCGTGTGTTCTCACGGGCAACCACAAAAGCAGCAATCCCCTGGGAGACTTGATAATATTAAAAAAGTTGTTTAATCTGTAGCCTTAGCTAAATTGAATTCACACATTTTAGAGAAAAGTCAATGTATACGTAAGCACAGATAGAGAAGGCAATGTCCCTTAGGTAAAATAGCAAAGCGGGCCGCTTACGAACAAAGTTCTACGACATTACAAGACAAAGCGGAGAACTAATTACTTATAAATTAAACTGACTAAATATAAGTGCATATGGTCAAACACAGTGTATGTCTTGATCTGACAGCCCTGATCTCGTCAAGGTGGCAGATCTCGCGTTCTAACGTGAGATTGAGTAGGCCCGGGGTGACGACAACATATACCAGTGATTGAATAATATTTGAATGGAGAAGTATTCTGTCTATATTAGGACGTGCACGGAGCCAGACAGAAGAGAATGCTATGGTGAAACGTCGTTTTAAGGTGCCTTAAGGGAATGAAAACCAAACAGACCGATGGAAAAAGTAAAACAAATATCGACATAAACTCAAACTACAGATAAAATACTCAAAATCGAGAAAATCAAATTCCAGCTAAAAGATAAGCTCGTTATAATATCATTTTACAACATTCTTCAAAGATATAAAAACAATATTAAAAATCATGAATGGTTTTGAAAGAAAGATTTTTTTTTGCCTCTGCAGACCCGTCATTCTGTCTGCTTTGATCTAAACCGACATACATTATGTATAGATGCCCTGTGCTGTTCTGTTACGTGCTTTCGATCGAGCACACAGTACAGACAAGTTTGACGCAAATCCAACTGCATATTATATGGAATTGGACACTATATTTAGACGTCAATGATACTGTTAAAGTTCTTCTAGTGTATGCTCTGTCGTTTTGTGAAGTCATTTGCAAATTAAATTTAAATGCACCTACAAGAGCAAAGACACATGAGAGTACATCATCTTACTGTAAATGTCTCGCTTTTCGTGGATACATACCTTTACTGATGAGCTTCAAACAAAGTGTTTGTGGACATTAACTCAAGAAATGAGCATTTATCAATATTTTCCTTCCGTTTAAATATAGCTTAAAGTACTTACAAGACATTCAATGTCACGATTGTATTTGTTCGAGAAAAATTTGCCCAATGCAATAGATTGATATAATATCAGAGAAACAGACTACAATTAAGAGATACCATGAAACATCTGCCAAATGGAAACTTTTCCCCAAAACAATAGTTCGTTTGGCATCTCGTGCCAGATACGTTGTGTAGGTCTACGTAAGCTACTTATACTGAAGCTGTTACTTTCGTTTAGTTTAGCCCCAAACAATGGACATTTTCAACAGACTACATTTAAGACAATTGAGTGACGTCTTCAACCCAAGACACAATGAAATAACCTGCCAAAATAGTAAATTGAGTTTTTACCTCTTTCAAAACATGTCTTTTCTCCCAAATGGCAGTCTGTTCTTCCTTGTATCAGTGGTAGATGAACGTGACACAGACAGGTGATAACACCTTTACAATTTGGTAAAAGATACAGGATGCCAAAATATTAATTAAACTGCATCATACGGCATTTTCGTACTCCTAGGACTCATCAGAGATGTTCAGGGCCAAAAAAGCTAGCGAAACAGAGGGGCAGGTGCGTGAAACCCATAACATATTTATTTAAGACACTACTGCTTCCACCGCAGTAATTAATCTCAAATGTAAAATAATCATACTTCCCAATGGAAATATATTAGTTAGTCTAATTACGATTTTATTACATGTTTACATCAACATATTGCGTAGTTTTTTTCTCATTTAACTAATATCGCAAGTTCTAAATCTATTCGTTGGACCAGATACAAATTTCAAGGGCACGGACCCTTTGATTTAATCCCTGGTAAATGCATGCAAATATTAAGGATCACTAATCGGGCGTTGACGTAAAAACCGAAAAACATCGACTCCTTAATATAACATTTGGTTAATTTAATATTATCATTGACCCAGAAACCTTAATGATTCTAGATCACAGTCAACCATCATGGGAATCACGTAACAACAATTTTGTTTCAAGAACCGCGAATCTTTAATGTTTCATGTCAACAATACATGAATCGGACCACAACCCATGACCAATTACTCTTTTTGGAAATATTTTATAACAAGTTCAACGTGTATAATTGCACGTAAATCATGACATCGTGTACGTGGTTTTAAAGCACGTGCGGAAGTATCTTTATTGAGAGCGATTTTGCTGAGCATAACAATACATTGATCACTTAAAAGAGCAATATGTGTTTGGTTATGTTTTGTATCAGAAGGCATGCGATGCATGTCAGCATGTCATTATCGCGTTGAAAGCAGTTGTATTTAGAAATGGTTAAAGGGCATATGACCTACGGTGTACAAAAAGTCCAAAATATAACATGCAATTGCAAGTTGATTGGTATCAAACACGACAGAACAAAAAACTGACCTCAACATATAGTATCGTGGTTGAGATTTTTCACACGAACTCAAGCCAAATTTCAGTGACTGTCGACTGTTTATAAAACATCCTGCTGTCTTGGCCTTGCTGGGGCGTTTCTCACAAAAGAGTAACACCTACGTAGTTGACTGGAGCCTCCTCGAAATCCAATGGTAACGCTCGCGATGCCCATATCGTTGCTGCACCCCTGGAATTTGACCTGACGTAGTCTTAGGCTCCTTACCCGACACCTGGTGGATGGTACAAATAGGCAAGTCTGATGATTTTAATGAATTTCACAGGAATCGCGCGGAAGCTTAACGGCAAACTCGACATGCTTTGAAATAGAGCATAGGTCTATATAGTCTCCCTAGAACAGGTATAACCCTAAGGATTGGTCAGGTGTTATACCAGTAACCAATCAAATAGTCTTTTATTTTGACATGACATAATCCAGGGGTGTAAAGATGATAGTGTATCGAGTCCAGAACCCGACATATATTTGAATTGGTGATGTTTTAATATTCATTGAACTTGAACACACAACATGCATTGCCTGTAATTCAAAATAATATTATTTGAACTGTGCGTATCGTATTGTTAAGCTAACAGAGCTTGTTACAATCGCTTACTGGACCTGCTTACTAGACCTTATTGTTAAAAGTTTAGTTAACTTAATGAGTCGTTAAAACCCATTTTTAATTAAAATACGAATTTCGAAAACAAAACTGAAATTTATTTAAATGCTGCTTTGTAACAATTTGAATCTCTTTATTTGCACCTTACCTTAACCTTAATTGTCTCTGCGCCAGAAGGCGCATGAGGCCTCTTTATTTGCACTTTACCTTAACCTTAATTGTCTCTGCGCCAGAAGGCGCATGAGGCCTCTTTATTTGCACCTTACCTTGACCTTAATTGTCTCTGCGCCAGAAGGCGCATAAGGCCTCTTTATTTGCACACCCAATTTTTTATTTTCATTTTTATTTAAATATACTAGATGAACGATTTGCATTAATGTGACATTAGCTTAATCAGCCTTGAACAGGGCAAGTATTCAAGAAAAAGTTCATACGCCCAAGGGCAGATTATGTGCTCATGGAGTGTTGATAAATTAAGACAGAATTTAAGACATCACGCGTACGGTAGTAGCAAGACACTTGGTTTGAGCACGGAATCCATGCTTGAGCATGAGAACAGTTTCGTGAACCCCGGCCCTGGTAATTAAAATTTAACTAGACTCTACGAAACGTTCACGGGTGGTTCTAGTACACCATTTAATACAGGGTAATGTGAAAAACCTGTGCGCGTCACGATGTGTAAACACAATTAATTGGATTGTAAACATACGAACACCCTGATAAGTTTATAAGCTGTACGACTCCACCTTTTTCCTTAGTCTTATGAGATATCTGGTTAGTTCGGATTCCCAGGTACCACTACAGACGTTTCCGCTTATCAGGACGAAAATGCATTTATGCTATTTTATTGAACTTATTAATTTTCTTAAAGGTACTTTTGACATAGTGTGTTTTAATTTATTCATTATTTAAGACAACTTTTACGAATGTGCAAGGTATGAGATTTACAGGCCTGAAGATGACACTTTTTGAATACTGACTTAATTCAAAATTAAAATTCTTATATTTTGATACAGGTTAAGGTATTTTGATTATGACCACATTAGTCGCCTCTTCCGATACAACATACCAATACTATCTTTGTTGTCTAATTACATTATCACATATATATTATACAGTTAAATTTACTCATTTTGTTTTTAGAATAAAATATACTGTAAATACAGTATTTTGTTAACAATATTCGACACTACTAAATATGATATTGCAACACAAATAAAAGAATAATCCCTAATGAAAACATAACACCTTAATACGTTAATTAATATAGTGCGTGTTGCCTTCATCTCAAAACCAGCTGTAGGTCCATTCCCCCCAAGTGTGACAAGCATTATGATACGGTATATTATTCCTAGCAGACAGAAATAATACAGCTCCTCCCATTGTGTCCGAAGGCAAAACACCCCAGACAAAACCCTTTACGATGATTGACCCAGACAGGTCGAACCTACACCGGTCTATATATGTATGATACATTCTAACTGTTTGAAGCACTATCTGTAGTTGATATCGACACACAGAGATAACGTTTGTGCCGTTTTCAACGGAGCGAACAAAAGAATTCCCCAGCGCCATAACTGACAAGGTGCCACGGACGGTTCGATGTCGTGCAAGAAACCATCAGGTACCTAGCAAAGTTCAGACTGCCATATAGCAAACCCATCACAGATAACGTGCCAGATAGATCGCGCAAGGTGTTACCAGGAATCATTTTTTATTGTTTCCTTTCTTTTCTTGGCGGTTTTATTATTTCTCTCTCAATCAGATACTATGGGGAACTTTTGAAGATGGTATTAAGAATCCGTGTTTGAGTATATAACATTTTATAAAAGTAGTTTCTGTGAAAACGTTTTTGTTGCTAGAGTGCATTAATATTGGAAAAGAAAAAATATAACATAGAATGTTACCGCATTTTATAGACTACTATATGCATGAGTTTAATCAACTTACCATCCAAATTCTATAGTTGTTTCTGAAAATTTTGATAATAAGTATCTTGCACACAGGGGAGGCCGTCCTTAAATGACCACAGCCGTTGATAGGACGTTAAACAATACTAAACCAAACCAAACGAATACCTTACATACAGATATTTTCCAGGGGGAATATTTTTGCTAGTCTTGTTCGTAAGACATATGCATGATCGGGAAAATTGAATCTGTGTAATAAATTAAAACTGTTTGTGACCTCTAAAATCAAGGGGTCTCTTAACAAAGGTGGTTGCATGAGGAAGGTTTTACTTGAAATAAATATCATTTGCAATTCAAAGTTCAGTGCAGCCTGTTTGTATCGGTGTCTTTATAGCAAGCATGTAAGGAGGCTATCCCAAACGATTCGGTAATGCGGCTAGAAGGACCGTTTGAAATAAATTGTATGGAGAGATTGTATGTGTTTGGATTTCTGCATCGAATTACAAAACCTTGAAAGAGGTCCTTGATTAATTCGTATTTTAGCGACTATTTCAACTCCAAATTAGTTTACTCTGTTGGTTTTATCAAAATATATTCTGGTAAAGTTTTTTAATTTTGTTTTTGAAATAGGTGTTTGTTTCAACGTATTTTTAGCGTCTATTTTGTCTTGTTCATTCGTTCGGTTTAGTTCAATTTTGCTTAACGTCCTATTGACAGCTAAGGCAATTTCAGGACGTGCCTCCATGTGTGTTATGTATGCGTGCATGTGTGTATGTGTGCCGGAGACAGGGTATGTTGGTGTGGTTGCCTCCTTGTAATAGCACGGAAGTGATGCCGACTTTATAGTGCTTCCTCACTGAAATACCATGCCGAAGGCACCCAACACAGTATTCCGCCCGGTCACAATATACTGACAACGGGTGAACCAGTTGCTGCCATTATCCTATATGTTGAACGTTAAGAAGAAGAGAACAACTACCGTTTTTAAGGAATTTGGCATAACCCGGCTTGCGGACAGACCCCATTGCCCCCCACACACGAACGTTCAACACATTAAAGACAAAAGTGAGGTGTTGCCATGCAAGGCGCTAGGAAATAAAAGGTAGTTAGGAGTAGAGAGAAATATAAAGATCCCAAATATTGTAATGGGTGCAGCAGATTTATTTTGGGGACTTTTGTGTCCACAAGTAGAGGGCACAAAAGCAAATCCCCAATTCTGCAGGGGGTTCCCACATTAGTCGCCTCTAACGAAACGAAACCATGTGAATCCTTTTCTCGATACCCGACCTGCAGGGGGTTCTTGTTCATTCATTGCTTAACTAAAAACATTTTCTTTTATTCGCATTTAATCCCGTTAACTCGCATTCACTGGTATGCTTGGCGTGTATTTCGCCATCGTTTGTGCGACTTCTACAATGTAAATATAGCATTCGGAAATCCCCATGGAAACAATCGGAACGAGTCGTGAAGAGATCATTTTTAGACTTATACTGATCGTTTTTCACATGTTTTAAATGATGGAGTATCGGAGCATAATCATAGTAATAAAGAATATAACAGGAATTCAAACGTTGCCAGACATATACATCATTATCAAATGGATAAGTTTTGAAAAGTTTGAAAATAAAAAATATGTATGTCTGACATAGTTTTTGTGAGACGCCATTCGAAAATGAAAAAAACTAACATATTTGACGCTTTAAATGCTTAAAGTGACGATACTGCAAGAAAACCATTCATATTGAAGAGAATAAACTATCAAACTATATTTATTTTCCTTGTACGTCGTTCACTGTCAGAAAATGATTTACTAACTTTCTCTTCCATTGAGTTGGATTGGCTTTATATAGACCCATTACATATATACCAGAAATATACATAGATGTCCCCAAGCTACCGCCTGTAAAACTACATCATTTTCAGTTAAAATATATCTTTATTTATGTCTAAAAGCAACAAGTTGTATTCTTTCCAAGATAAATAGAAGACTGTTAAAAGTTTATTACGCACACACATTAAAACAAATCATAATGTCGGTGACACACTAAATTATTAACCTTCATACAGAATCAAGAGATATATATACAATGTAGAAAAACGCCGGCCGAATATTTTTCACATCCGAAGAGACAACTATTACCTGGAATTCAAGGATATTTACCAGAAAGAAGAATCGGCAAGGCACATCACCAGAATGTCGAAAGTGACGACCATGGCTTGTAATTCAAGGGTAAGGATAATACGGTCCAACAACATTAAATGATCATATTGACTACACAGTAAAAAGAGTTGTATTATTTCAGGTAAGAAAACGGGAGAATAGGCATCAAATATAGCAAAGAGTACAGCAGACCAGATTCGGTCTCTTTGATTTTCAGTAAGCAGAAAACATCGAAGAACTACCGATTCTCCTTCTGATCCTGCATTAGTTTCCTAACATGACCGTATCAACAGGATGGGTACTCTCTGGAATAGGCCTTTTGAAGCAAGAGGACATCATTACCAAGGGTGAAGTCTACAAGAATATACATGCTTTTGTGGCCTTTAGGTATATTTTACATGAGAATCATAAATTCCCTTTATAACATCATTTTATTTCTATATAAAAAATAACTTTGGTAAACGATGTTTTATAAATCCGATCACATGGTGATTTTAAACAGTATGGTTCATCAATAATCATCCCATATATTTGCGTATAACATCAGAATCCATTTATTCCCTTCCTCGTGCGGTTTGGTGTGTTAAAGAACCTTAAATCATAATCATGGTTGATTTTGTAGCAGTGGATTAGTTTGGAACAGATTCAAACCTCCAGCGTGTAGAATTTGAAACAATAATAAAATGCATAAATACACTATTTGTATTCTGGAAGAAGTCGGTTAGGGCATCGAATTTCAATATAGACCGATATAACAACAGGAAAAAACTCTTAGATAGGAAATTATGACATAAATAAATACGCAATCTATATACAGGGTATTATTGAGTACACATTCAAGTTAGGCATCCTAAAACAGCGTAAAGAATTTCTGGAGAAGTCTGGCTCTATGTACGAAACTCTTAAAGGTTACTATGGTCAATGAATAAAACATGGGAATGTGAGGGAGGTTTATACCCCGGTGTATTGTTTACCCTGGTCTGGTAACGCGGAGCGACACACCATATTACTACGCGTTGTAGCAACAGAATATCATTTCAAAATGTTTCTGCCCCAGTAAGTTTATCACATACAGACAGCCATTGTATTGATATCACGATATACAGTGTTATGGTTCATGTAAGGTATCAACGATACTACCTACGGACAAAAATATATCCTATATACAGGTTTTATAGTCGAATTTATATATAAAAAGGTTCCACGACATTATAGTTTGGCTTTCAAATAATAAATAATACAACGATATTTGTACCAACATTGATTCAATTTAGGTGTCATCTGTATTATTTTGACCAATCCGTCAATCTCGTGACTGCATCGTTGGTAATGCATATTTTTAAAGAAAAGAATATCGTTTACTTAAACTGGTCGAACAAATACATTATTTCATAACGTCAACAGCATGATCTATTTGACGTCATTTTAATTCAGTTTCCTTCCCCAAAAGCTACTGTTAAAAAATAAGGACAAAATATTATATATAAAAATGAACTCAACTATGTCGAACCTATTGAGACCATGGAAGAGCTTCATAATAACAGACTATTAGATATATTCAAGTTAATTAATAAAACAATTTACTTCAACGGAACTATACCACGACTCCGAGATAACTTGATATCCGATATACCGGTGTATAATAATCAAAACAATAAATTACCACGGAAATATTAATCGACTTCCAAATAACAGGGTTAAGGATACATGCATATCAAAGTTAATTTTGAAAGCAATTAAATACAATGGAATCACATAACAATTCAGAGATAACATACGTGTATTTAACTGTATCAGCTTTGTTCATGTCAATGATCACCTCCAAGGAATTACATTCAAACCTCAAGATAGCAGGATATAAAATATACCCACATCAATAACAAAGCAATTGACTGCCATGGAAACTCGTCAAAAGGCCTTCAGATATGTTCCAGTTAATTACCAATAATTAAGTATAGTGAAATTACAAAACGATTCCGAAATAAAATGGTAATGGTAACTACCATAAAAATATACGCTGACTTCAAGATAAAAGGATTATTAAATGTATCCACGAAAATAATCAAAGCGAAGTACTACCACGGAACTATACACTTACTTCGAAATAACAGAGTAATAGATATAACAAAGTTCGAAATAAGTTAACCATTAATTAAGTTAAGCAAGCAGAACATTCGAACGTGTCGCCTAAGATTAACCAATCGGATTACTCGTGTGTCAGAGATGTCCCCCTTAAGGCGATACTGCCTGATTACCTAACCC
The DNA here is from genome assembly GCA_032359455.1 of Chlamys rubida. Lineage (NCBI taxonomy): Eukaryota > Metazoa > Mollusca > Bivalvia > Pectinida > Pectinidae > Chlamys > Chlamys rubida. Next base: position 19,114 of record JAUMHH010016785.1, read on the forward strand.
CGGGTTGAAACAATGTACATCCTCTAATGAAAGAGCATTGGTGTATGGATACCAATCTTGGGGAGGCGTTCAGTTGTGAAACGACATTACCGATAAGACTCTCTTCAGCAGGTTTCTTTTCTATAATTCTTGTCACAATCTTCATTCGTTTTTGCATGTCATGAGCTTTTTTCAATCAATTTATCAGATTTATACAACATTAACCCCCATTCAATTGTCTCAAAGTTGAAAGCGTTACATTTTTATGTATGAACGCAATGTCATATTAATTTGTTATCTATCTAGCAATGCAATTGAATGTAATATAAATATATATTAATTTCATACACGTTCTATGCGCAATATTGTAGTTAAACATTATATTTGTTGATTCCTCTATGTGGAGTTAATGTCTATACATGTTATTGTTACAAATAGTGTATCTGCTTGCTCCTGTATGTGACGTCACTGTAAATAATGTTGTTATAAATACTATGTTTACTTACTCGCATGCTTCTAGTTACTATATTATGAGAACTATTTATTACAATAACAGTTTGCGGTGGTCATTTGTTCATGTTTAATTGCTAGGCATCTTGTGGTTTCTTTCCGACGTATCGATATTTTACCGAGGTACAGTGTATCTATATTTTACATAGGTATCTTTACATTCAAAAAGTATCTATATTTTCAATAGGTATCTTTACATTAAAAAGGTATCTTAATTTTCAAAATGTATCTATAATTTCACGATGTATCTATATTTCAAGATGTATCCATATTTTCTTGGGGTATCTACATGTATATTTCGCAAGGTAGCGTTAACGTTTTACTAGGTAGCTACAAGGTATCGATATTTTCAGAATTTATCAATATTTTTCTTAGGTGTATTTATTTCCATGATGTATATATGTTAACGATAATTTGCAGAGATTTAATCACGAATTCAAATAACCCGGTAATGTTTACCGAGACACGTGAAACAAGGACACTTTGGCTTTCAGCAATTCAAGTTTTGAGGATAAATATTTCCATAATTTTATGTTTAAATATTATCTGAAATAAAACTATTTAATATAAGGTATTCTCTGTTGTTTGTACTGCTGTTGACTTTGGTCATGAGAAGCTCAGACTCCCCGGTAACATTGAAGTGAGTAAATCGCTGTATAATTTAACTTCGATGCATCAAATCAAACGACATAATAATGTTTGACTACAATAAAAGGTGGCTCTCTCGTCCCACTAGCTAGGACATAACTGTGTGGCTATCTCCAAATAAGGGAATCCATCTTTAACGATTTTTATAGAAAAAGCCACGCGTGTGTTACATAATACCTCACCTGTACAAACAACTCACCTGTCACAGGTGCGTTTTAACTTATCCCTTAGCCACTAACCATGTTGTAACGAATTACCTGTATACGTGTGTGCATATTGTATTGTAAATAAAACTTTACCTTATATATTAACATTCTGAATGCATGTGTTTACAATCAAATACCGTCCAAGCTCAACCAAGGCCATCTATATAACGTTATGGTCTGATGCACATATCCACTATATCAAACTCGGTAATAAGTCGTTTTTGTTATTTGTCACCTTGTTGTCTATGTCTTGTTTACATTTTATTTGTTACATGTATATGGTAGATTTATGCTTAGTAACGTAATAAAATTAAGCTTTATGAGAGATATACGATTACCTGAGAAAAAAATGACAAGCCCACCTAGTTTCATTAATTGGCAGCACGTGAGACAATATATACCTGTAATTAACTGAGTGCATAAACAGAAACTAATTATATATTTATACATTTTAAAGAAGAAAATCAAATTGCTGACCACCTAAAAAAATGAAAGTTTATTTTAATTAGTGTACGTGTTTAAAGGTAATATACGAAAACATTATGAAAGAGGAAACATAGATACTCTATCTATTTTTAACTGTAGACGACTATTTGTAAACAAATCACAGTCATATCACAGGTACGGAATAGCTGCATGACGCACCTTCCCATAATACGTCCACAGGTGAATAATCAAAGCCTACCTGTACACTAATTAATCGTTAACGTAGTAAGACAAAGAGTGCTTACCTGTATATAAGAAGGCTATACAGTCTACTGCAATACGTCCCATCCCTGTTGTAGAAGATCTCATGATGAAGGTGTAACTCCACTGAAGATTGGGACCTTACTGTGACGCCTTCTCTGATTGTAGCGCGGGAGAATCTATTCCTCGGGGATAGTTTCTGTTTGCCAGACCTTGCGCCGGGCCACCTGCTAGTGGCGGTGTCCTTTGCTTATTATCGTCACACTAGTACCCTAGCCAGGCCTCACAACACACCCCGGTTTTACACTGCCGACCATCATCTCTAACACTGGTACATTTCAAAATCTATATCCGCCGAATTTGATTTGATACTAGTGTTGTACCGCCTATGAGTTGCTCAGTGCCGTTGTTTTTGAGTGGTTCCTCTCGCGGTATTGTGTTAAGTACTATTGAACATGCACAACACTTAGAGAACATGGCACAAACTATATATGTACATGTACATACATCATGTATGAGGAATTCCTCTCTTATGCATCTCTACATCAATATCACTTCTGGCTTAACTTTTCAAATGGTCTAATATTTTATATACTTCCCTTTATATATTACTCATAAAACAGAACGGTACACGGTACAGCTGTAACATGATATCGTATAAGTTGTTATGAATTTCTATTCCATACACTCTCCACTTTTAAATGTTAAGACTATTTCTGTTTACATTCCATCGCTATGCTAATAAAAAAGAAATATAAGCAAATATAACGTTGAAACTGAACACACACGGCCGACATGGAACTATCCCACCATATTTGATTATCACACGGAGAGAGACTATTGAGTCATTCTGTACTGTAAATATACACTTCCCCGTGTAGACATGTGCATCGTTAACAGGCCTGGCAGTTGATCAAACAGAAAGTGACATACATGTATACACAGATACAATCATTTCCCTTTCAAAAAATTTAAACACAACTGGAATCCGTCATGTGAAATCATTATCCACACAAATCATTTAGGTTTACAACTTACACCGGCCAGCCTCTTACTCGGTCCGACGCTCTGGCGTTTAGTACGAATTGCCACTTATAATGGTGCTTTCGAGGGCAGCCTTATTATGCAGTATAAACACTATTGGGTTTGGATCAGCTGATCGCATCGGACCCAAGGTAGAAATAAAACTCAATCAATGAGTGTTCGTCCCAGTCCAACGGCATGTGGAATGTTTATATGGGGGCATGCCGTTAAGAAAGGGATAAGGCGGTACAAATTACACCATTGAATGGACTGACATCAAAATTCATGGCTTCTTCCGCACTCCTCATAATTAAAAGGGATCGAAAAAACGTTATTGAATTTATCTGGACTGAGAGCGACATTAAATAAAAAAATATTAGCTTTTGCCCTTCAAGATGGGAAGTGTTGTTACCAGTAAAATACGGTAATTAAGTTATAACCCGGGCCAGAATAGTGTTGATCTGTAAAATAACCCAAGAGTCAACACTGTCGATGAAGACACGATACATGATAATGTAATTGTTATTAACACAATCGATATTAATAGCTTATAGTAAGAGTGTGTAAAGATGATGACTAACAGTACCCAGCAGGCTTATACGTAAACAGAGCCATTGGTTCAGATTACAATCGACCCCATAATCGTTTAGTGACGTAGGTTTACAAGAAATAGTAGTATTAGTATAAATGATCTGTTGTTGACAACAAATATTTTTTTTAAACGTTATAACGGTTTTTTAGGCACCTTTTCCATTTCGCTGTATTCCAAAGTTTTATTAACACTTCATGACATGAATGTTTCATTCTTTTGATCTTTATTAGTGATGATGAATCATTAATGGACGTATCGACCACCTGGCACAGTAAAATATTCAGTTTATTTAACCTTTTTGCATCTACAAACAACATGTTAAAATATATTTTTCATTTCTTCGGTTTTTTTTAGTAAATTTTGCCATAATAAACAAATTTTAATATTTTTATTGATGTTTAAAATATTTTTTCATTAAGGGGTTTTGCGCATCTCGTGTTCTATTTCAACAGCAACTTTATCCAATTTGGATTTCCATATTTTTGACCGCTAGTGTCACCGATGAGTCGTGAAGGGCGACGAAACAGCTGTATGAGGCAGTTTAGTAGTCCTATTGTGGGGAAAGTTTAAACCAATGAATATGAAGGTAAACGCAAGGTGAAATCATTGATATTTTAAATATCAACAAACCTTGTTTTTATAGATTTCTTTCTGATATCAGTATTTTCAGATATATGTTTTTGCTAATGATAATCCAATTAAAAGTTAAATTGAGATCAGTCATTTGCTGTTTTACGAAAAACAACAAGAGGCCAAATGGGCCTGCATCGCTCACCTGGAATTAATCTCACACTTGTAACCTTAAAAGTGATCTAAAATAGAGCTACACGCAAAATATCAGTATTTATAAGTAACTATAAGTCATTCAAAAGAACTTGTTAACAGATTTTAAAACTTTTGACCCCTGTGACCTTGAAAGTTGAACAAGTAATTACGTTGAACAAATTGTATAGCCCTTCATCATGCAACTTGCAAAATATCACCACCCTAGACTTTTTGTTTTTTGAGATTAGGTTATGTTCATACATATTTGACTAAATGTGACCTTGAAAGTGGGTTAAGGTCATTCAAATAAAAAAGCTTGATAGCCCTTCATCCAAGCACGCTACTAACCAAATATCAACATTCTAGGCCTTCTGGTTATTGAGAAGAAGTCGTTTAAAGATTTTAACATAGTTGACCCCTGTGACCTTGTATCCTAGCATGCTCCTGACCAAATATCAACATACTGATTCATTTGGTTATTCAGAAGAACTTGTTTAAAAGGTTTTTTAATACATATTTGACCCCTGTGACCTTGAATATGAGTCAAGGTCATTCATTTGAACAAAATCAGTAGCCCTTCATTCCAACATGCTCCTGACAAAATATCAACATCCTGGTTCATTTGGTTATTCAGAAGAAGTTGTTCAAAGTTCCTTTTTAGACAATCGACCCCTGTGACCTTGAATATAGGTGAAGGTTATTCTTTTGAACGTACTTGGTAGCCTTTCATCCCAGCATGCTACTGGCCAAATATCATCACCCTGGACATTTTGGTTATTTAGAAGAAGTTGTTTAAAGTTTTTAACATTTTTGACCTCTGTGACCTTGAATATGGGTGAAGGTCATTTATTTTAACAAACCTGGTAGCACTTCATCCCAGTTCGCTTCTGGCCGAATATCATCACCCTAGGCCTTGTGGTTATTAAGAAGTTGTTGAAAGTAAAATATTGACGCCGGACGGCAGACGGACGACGGACGACGCACTACGGCATAAGCTCACTTGGCCCTTCGGGTCAGGTGAGCTAATTAATATTAATATATTGTAAATTATTATTTGGTGAATCAATGACGAGTACAGTAATGAAGGTTTCGTGTGATTGTAGCACTGATTGGTCATATTTCCAAAAGGACGTGTTCTAAATGACATTTATGCTTAAAATTAAGTACAAATAAGCGAATTATTGCCATAAATCATATTTACCAATAGGTAATTATTGATATTTCAAATGATATCTTTCTTACAAATGTTTTACTTGCTATTTTTTTTAAACATCTTTTTTATAACTTAATACAAGTGGATTGAGTCGTCTCAACACCAATGCACTTTCACCTAGTAAACACAAAAGTCAACCATTGTCTCTACACCATTCACCTAGTAAACACAAAAGTCAACCATTGTCTCTACACTTTTACCTAGTAAACACAAAAGTCAACCATTGTCTCTACACTTTCACCTAGTAAACACAAAAGTCAACCATTGTCTCTACACCATTCACCTAGTAAACACAAAAGTCAACCATTGTCTCTACACTTTTACCTAGTAAACACAAAAGTCAACCATTGTCTCTACACTTTCACCTAGTAAACACAAAAGTCAACCATTGTCTCTACACCATTCACCTAGTAAACACAAAAGTCAACCATTG
>JAUMHH010016786.1:0-10868 GCA_032359455.1 Chlamys rubida
ACAATATTTCAATAAATAAATCTTCTATTGTTACTTCAGCCATTTCAATAAATAAATCGTATATAGTTACTTCAGCCGATGACAATATTTCAATAAATAAATCTTCTATTGTTACTTCAGCCATTTCAATAAATAAATCGTATATAGTTACTTCAGCCAATGACAATATTTCAATAAATAAATCGTATATAGTTACTTTAGCCGATGACAATAATTTGATAAATAAAACTTGAAAAGTTACCACAGCCAAAGACATTTTTTAACAAACAAACCTTATACAGTTGCCACAACCAATGAGAATTATTAACAAATATACTTTATTCATACAGACATTAGCATTTGTTCAGCAAATAAACAGTGTAAAGTTACTGCTTGTATGAAAACCGTCAGTTTCTTTATTGTGTTTTACAATACCGATTTTACAATACTTTCGACATATGTAACACATCTTCTGTAAGGGGAGATTCCTGTATATGTGTCTGGTCTACTGTATGATATTGGCAGCGCGTCTCTACATGCATAGCTGCTTATGATATTGATGTAGAAACGTTGTATGTATGTGACCTACAGCCCAGGTCGTTATCACCTCTGATGGGTGGCTGTGTGATATTAGGGCGTGCCAGCACTAGCACGTCCACAATTCTTACACACCATCTAGTTAGTCATTTATAAAGTCAAAATCCTTACAAACCCACACCATCTAGTTAGTCATTTATAAAGTTAATATCCTTACAAACCCACAGCATATAGTTAGTAATATATAAACTAAAAATCCTTACAAACCCACACCATCTAGTTAGTAATTTATAAAGCCAAAATCCTTACAAACCCACACCATCTAGTTAGTAATTTATAAAGTCAAAATCCTTACAAACCCACACCATCTAGTTAGTAATATATAACGTCAAAATCCTTCCTAACGCACACGATATATTTAATAATATATAAAAGTCAAAATCTTTACTAATCCACACCATATAGCGAGAGTAATATATAAAGTCAAAATCTTTACTAACCCACACCATATAGCGAGAGTAATATATAAAGTCAAAACCATACTAACCCACATCATATAGTTAATAATATATGACGTCAAAATCCTTCCTTACCCACACCATATAATTAGTAATATATAAAGTCAAAATCTTTACTAACCCTCACCATGTTATCAAAGTTATATATAAATTCAATAATCTTACAATGTACTAACCACTTTACACTGTAATAAGAGTAATAAATAAAGGCGAAAGCAGGGGTAATAAATAATGTCATTTTTTTACTAACCCACACCACATAATTAAATACATGCAGTTTTGGATATTGTTCTTAATTGGAGAGATTGAAAATTGACTTTTTTATGTAAATATACTCCTCTTTCGTGCTTTTAGCCCAGTGATATTTACAGCAGAAAGGGAAATTAGAAATGCCTTCTAATTCCTGTGACCTTGACACAACAAACTTTTCGAAATTTGACCTACACACAATCGCTCCATGGTAGACTGACTGTAAAAATTGAGTGTAATTTTGGCACGCCTCGGATAACCCGTATTAAGTACGTTTTTGTTACAGTTCCGTTTGAAGGCGTCGTTCAAATTGTCTCGATTAAATTCAGAAAAGCACTTCGGCACCAGAAATCGTTTTCATAGATAAATTGATTGACTTTTGAGCGTGAGAACCACTATTGTCTTTTTACAGTACAGTAGGTATGCCGCCGTAAAACGCCTACTCACAATAAACATCATGAATATTCATTTAAAAATTGGAAATTAACTCCTGAATATTCAAAGATTGCGAAATAAAGGATAGATTTTATAGTTGTAAACTGTGTAGATATGAAGTAATGACTCGACACGACGTTGCGTTTATACGAAAATTATGCAGTTCATTGACACGTGAATAGTTTCGGTCAGACATAGGATGGGACATTGGGGGGCGACTGATGATACACACAATAAATGCGATATACTGACGAAATATCTACTCGACGACCTTTTTAACTTATCTAGCACGAAGTGTTTGTGAAATAATAGTATGGTGCAGAGTCCGATGTCCGTCCGTCCGTCACTTTTGTTGAAACAACCTTTTCTTAAAACCGAAAGTCCAAGGTTCTTGTTATTTGTCCAGTAGGTACCAGATTTCCTCATATACATTACCCTGACCTCCCTCCAAGATCGCATTTTTCTTATACATTCAGACCGATACAGTACCATATATAGTGAGTGAAGAGTGACATTCAGACCGATACAGTACCATCTATAGTGAGTGGAGAGTTACATTCAGACCGATACAGTACCATCTATAGTGAGTGAAGAGTGACATTCAGACCGATACAGTACCATCTATAGTGAGTGAAGAGTTACATTCAGACCGATACAGTACCATCTATAGTGAGTGAAGAGTTACATTCAGACCGATACAGTACCATATATAGTGAGTGAAGAGTTGCATATTGCGTCTGTGTATTTCCATATTTGCCTTCTTCCAGATCGAGCCTAAATGATCCGCGTATTTGCATAAAGAAAAGAAAGCGTTTCGCCATTTTTCCTTGACTACTATATACTCCCTCTCCAAATTGCCCTATCTACCGGAGGGTGTGATTATATTGGCACGGAAGGATGCAATGAAGTGGACATGTGATCCCTCTCGTAGACACTTTAGTCCCCTTAACCACAAATATAGTTGTCATTGTTCATATAAATAAACGCTTGTCATTTTTTGTTTCGTTCGAATATGTGTCAAACAGAGACACGGCCCTGGTCGACCCGCAGTACAGCTGCATCCGCCGGGTTTGGCGTACTTCTGCACGTACAGCTACACGCTGTTTTCACGAACTGTTTTGATTCACAATTTGGCACATAGAAAACGAGATGCAGAACAAATATCAAATGTACTTTTAGAGAAGATAAACCTATTTACACACACATTTACATTGTATCTAATAAGAACACATCCCCATTAAACTACTACATACATATACATCAGAAATAAATCAGCATTAAACATGTATTGAGTATATCAAGTTATGTCGGGAATTAGGTTGTGCAGTCTTTTGAAGCAGTGCATTTTATAACCAGATATATCTGTTCGATCAGACGTTACGGCAGCGAAACAAATTGAAATGTTTCATAAACAAATAAGCCTAGTCTAAGTAGGGCAACCGTTACATATTCTACCCTTTATATAGATGATCGTATTCGATGTCATAAGAACTTACCAATATTTATAATGCATTATTAAATTAACTATTCAACATATTATATATGTCACTAAAAAAATACTAATAAATCACGTATTTTCTTTTTTCTAAATGATTTGCACACATAACGGTTGTTTCTGTGAATTTAACAAAACGCATCCTATTAAATATTCTCATTTTTGGAGGAAAACGACAAAATTGTCAACATTTGGATAGGAATTGACGAGGGAATGACGTATTTTGTAAAAAAGAGAATAAATGTAAAAAGAGAATGTTTCTGTAAGTCTGAAATAAAAATGATTATAATAGACTTTGTTGTCGATAACCCATTGAGCCGAAAGTGTTTCTTCCATAGGTTCGGTAGAAATTGTACTATGTTAGACCGAAATTGTACTATGTTAGACCGAAATTGTACAATGTTAGACCGAAATTGTACAATGTTAGACCGAAATTGTACAATGTTAGACCGACATTGTACTATGTTAGACCGAAATTGTACAATGTTAGACCGACATTGTACTATGTTAGACCGAAATTGTACTATGTTAGACCGAAATTGTACTATGTTAGACCGACATTGTACTATGTTAGACCGAAATTGTACTATGTTAGACGAGTGGTTATTTTAGATAACAATAGCGTCATTTGTGATTAGAAAGGACTGTTGATATAGCGGGAGTTTAGCTATAACAGGAAGCACCATGGTTTTCCCTTGCAATGTTCTTCTGACAAGGAATGGTATTCCCTATCTGTATTTGATAAGCTTACTGTGAAAACAACTGTCTGCCTTGTTACTTTCAGTTTATTCTTTTAAGTACCAAACACACTGTCTCTATATTCAATTCAATAATGGTATTGCTTATTTATAGTTACATAGTAACTTGAAGGCAAATAACAAAACAACAAATATACAAAGAAACTACAATAGTGAAAAATGTATTCAATTGTACAATCATTCTCTCAATAGAACTGTTTTCATGATCTACATTACAAAAACATAATTTGGACAATTGTATAAAATCACACATGTTAACAGAATTCAGAGGTTCCGAGTGAAAAACATGGCAAAAGAAAATTCCCATAAAAGTCTCGTTGGGACTGCCGAGAATACGTACCCAGTGGCATTTTAACATTTTCTTATCAATGTCAAACATCTATTGACCTTTGACTAGATACACAGGATAATATCATATATCCCGTCATTTTATGTAATACATCAAAAGGAACATAGATAAGTGCCTACATGTAGTTGTGCCGTTGGTCATGAGTTATCCGTACCATGAAGGCTATAGGTTGTCGAACTCTTCCTCCCCTTTGTTCTCAGGAAACTGCTACTTCTTAACGGGCGCAAAGCTCTTCCGTGACAGCGGCAGATCGCATCAAAGTGAGTTTATCAAACAAGTTCTGTTCCCTACAAACATGTATGATGTCCGTTCAGTAGTCAATGTTTGTGGGCTACTAAAATTTGGAAAATGCGAGACTCGTGTTATTCGTCACGGTATATTTGCGAGACGTTTGATATGAGTACAATGAGTACATGTGCAGTGTTGTATCCAGTCTGTGTATGGTATACATTTCAGGTTGCAATGTTTGTAGTTTCGGTTATAATGTCGATACTTGTACCTTGAGAACAGACACGTAATTTGGTTTCGGTTAGGAGGCTCGGCTTTGACCTATATTTTGTTGATTGCCCTGGATCAGTAGTCCGCGAGACCTCGATATTATACCCGCACGTGACGTGTATATTGTTTTATAATGGTTGTGTAATGCATCTGAATCTGCTAACCTACGGCTGTATTCTGACGGCTTTTACTCTGACATACTGCCAACACTTCAATTAAGATAATTAATCCAATGTGCGAAATTGATAGTAAATTGGAAACATTTTACGATCAACACGATATTTGAAACAGTTTTACTTGTTATTTCTCATATTTTACGAGCTTTTACTAGACGACTTATATTTTTAATGGCTGCCTTGAGGATGGCATCGATTTGGAGATTTTGTGTCGACCTTGGCTTAGTTGTGAGAAGTAACAAGTGCGCTGGGTGATTGTTGTCGGAAGCCAAAGGTTGTGTAAGTGGAGAAACCTGCACCGAGGTTACTTCAACTAGTTTGTATACATCATCGTTATGTTTATGATGTATATCTGTATAATAAACCTATCACAGATATTAAATACAGTTTCATAGGATGACCTAGATAAAGATAACACGGTACGATATAGTCGGTCAAAGATTTTCCTCAGGAGTTTCATGATCAAGAAAAAAACGACCATCAGATTTCAGATGTTTGGCAATCAGTAAAGAAATGTGCCCTTTTATTTATGACAATGTACAAACATATACACCATTACACTAGATCACCTTGTCGTTAATAAAGAAAGCTAGAGTTGTGTCCCTTGTTCGCGTGTGTCCAGGATTACTAGGCCACAACAACAAAATCAGATAATTACTAATTGTTAGCAAATATGCAGACACATTTGGATATATTCAATTTTTACCACAAAATCGACTGTTTAGCTTTATGTCGCGCACCACTTAGTTTAAACAAAGCTATTTTGAAACTATTCTTGTAACATTTATGTGTAATATAGATTTTGTCACTAAAACTGCTAAAACTATCTGATATATTTGTCGGTGTTTGAGATGTAGAACTAAAGTGAGAATGCTGTTTACTATGGTAGTGTCATACATCAGACTGGCTTCATGATCCTAGTGTTTCTACAAACTCCTGTCCTTATAACTTAACTTCTAAAATTAGCATTCTATGCAATTAAAATATTGATGTTACCACTTGTATTCACAATCGTTTCATATTCAGTCGCAAATTTGTACACCTTTGAAACACAATACGCTGGTGAAATCGTTGCTGTAAAGTGAACCATGCTTGGTTAACAGTGCACCGCCGCCTGTCTGTAAAGCTGGCTTTGTCCTCAATATCTAAGTATCTTTTGTGACAGGAATAGCGCGCGCGGAGCACGTGCACTGTACCCACAGACATACATGTTGACTTGATTCAATTAGCACATACAGTATAATAGATGTAATCCACAGTCATTGTACATGCACATGATGCTATTAAGCGGTGGGGCCCGTGATATGTTCGGTAACATGAGAATGTCACTCACCGAAACGCACCTGTCACTGGTTGTTACAAAAACAGTTTTGTGTGACACGGAAAAGGAACGGAACGATGCCTAATTTTGTTGCAGGAAATAATGATAGCTCAAATACAGATCATAATTCACTATACTGAATTGCCGGTATTATGTACATGTACGAAATGTCAGCTATATCCATGCTTTCCTATGAACCATACGGTGTTATGTCGGATATATCTTCCTAAAATTGATTTATTTTAAACACGTGCGCTCTTCATAAGTTCTGACACAGATGATAAGTATTCCATTGAAAATGAGTGAAATGACAGTGTAATTCCATTATAAAAAAAACTAACAATACTTGTTCATGTAGTCTTATGCAAAACAAGATTACAAGGGCATTAACACCTTCTGATAAATGTATGTGCAATGAAGTGCCCTGTACATATTGATGCACGTGCATTACTTAAGATGAATTATTCTATATGCGGGGTCGCTATGATTTGTTGGTTGTACTTTAAGGACAACCTAAGTGGCTGTGATTGAATTGCATTAGGTTGCAGCAGCTGTGTGTAGGATGAGTGAGGGACGTGTTGGGGATGAGGGTGTGTGAAGGATGTGTGAATCTGTGTGGAATAATTGTGTGAGGGGATGTGTGTTTAGGGGATACACCGCTTGTTTGTAACGTATGACACAGTTTCATGTTACCAGACCATCTTTTGCAAGCCTTCGATGATCTGAAATATAAATTGGAGTCGGGTTTTATCAGACTCGTATGAAATCGAAACTCATCCAAGGACTTGTTTTATGATATTGTCATGAAATTGCTCAAATATGACACAAAATGTCACATTTTTCAAACATCGGAAAATCTATGACAATGAAAAATGTCATTGACGTTTTTGTTTCTCCCCAAATTACATAACTCTAATCATAATCACGATTGTTTATATTTCCTCTAATCATAATCATGATTGTTTATATTTCCTCTAATCATAATCACGATTGTTTATATTTCCTCTAATCATAATCACGCTTGTTTATATTTCCTCCAATCATAATCACGCTTGTTTATATTTCCTCCAATCATAATCACGCTTGTTTAAATTTCCTCCAATCGCAATCTCACTTGTTTGTATCTGCTCAAATCACAATGTGTGTATCTCGACCAATCACAACCCGCGAGTTTTTATTACAATGATATGAAAGTTACACGATAAACATTACATACTTTAACCTTTTATTACACGGGGAAACTCACTGCATTAACTTCATCGGGATATTATAAAACAGAATCACAAGAAATACCAAAATGAAAGGAAAAACAAAGCAAAAAAGTAAATAAACATTGGCACCAGAAGTTGACACTTAGGCTATGCGACATGAGACTGTGTTTGGACCAAAAAATCAATTTGCATACGTGACTCCGTTGCGATTGTTAGGGTGATAATGTTGAGTCTGTTTATCTGACAAATACGCTATTAGTATTATACCATCGTATTTTGTGACGTATATTTGTTTTCTCCAACGTAAGATACCAATTGATTATTTAAGGTTAAAATTAATGTAATGGTGTAGGTTTTTATAAGTGTGCTTTATACATAAAAACGGGTTCTCGTGTCCTTCTTAACATTAGTCTCAACTCGGGGATTCCCAATAAAAAAGAGATAGTGAGAAACATATGGTAGCGAGCTTCTTTCTTAACACACTTACCACTGATAATATAGAAAAAGTCTGCATCTTTTACCAAAAAGCACCGAAATATTGCGGCACCCGGCGACCACCTACGGTCCTAGAGAGGCCAGATTGGGTTTTTACCGGGCGCCTTATCGATGGTGCGTGATTGAAGTTTACATATTGCAGGTGTTTCACTATTAGCTCTTTTATATGTTATCGTATAAAATATCGATATACTATTACACAGACTTATGTAACCCCTGGTAATGGGCGGCCGTTTAGTCTCATGTATAAACCATTGACTTCTATAAAACCGGGAGTTCTCTTGATAAAAACAGATTTTACAAGATGAGTTTTCATTAAATTGGATGAAAGAAAGGCCTGGTAATAGAAATGTACAAGATTGATACAAATGATATAACTGGACATTTTATGCCTGTCGTTTTCGAAGGCAGGTTTTACCTAAATGAATTGCAAAATCTATATACCAACAGCGCAAGCTATGTAAGTGAGCTTCGGCAACATCAAGGTAGACACGAAACAAACCGGAAACCTGGACGGTAGTATCCCAAACCTTTCAACGTCTTATCAAGATAACACTAATATTAGCTTTCCACAGACATTAAAACGGTATTCATCACACTAGCTTCTGAACACCGGGTCGCTGTACACTTCGCTAGCTATGTCAACACAAATTGTGAAAAGTCATTCATTTGTAAATAAAACTTTTTTATTTAATTAAATTTTTATTTTATGTAATTTAGTAGCAATCTGAATCAAATGGCACACAGCTGATAGACACTTCTGTTGGCGTTTTACAGAGTATCGCTTACACGTGCTTGCGTGTTTAGCACTCGACACATTGGACTCGGATATCCATTAAAACTTACTGCGACACTATGTAAAACATGGTGTAATTATTATATGCTGTTCAGCATGAAAGAGCAGCGGTCAACCACTACTTCTATATACGGTGTTAAAACAATCAACACTTACCAGTACAGTACATGTTCTGTTGCGGTCACAGTCTGGAATACAATCTCGATATTTACCTGTAACCAAGACACAAACCAGAAGCTACACGCATGGTATTCGTTTTCTCCTGTGTAAAAGCTGATTCAGTTTTTAAAACCAGTTGACGAGTACTTTATTTTGAGATCAGCATTTCTCGACGTTTGGATTGGCTTCGTGATAGTACTGCTGATGTCGGCTTGTGATACCTGTATAATGGCATAGAAACAATGTGTTGTTGAAACCTACGAAAAGTCCCTCAATCCTCAAACTTACTGTACAGGTGTAACAACTAAATACTGTTCAGTGTAACTTGAGCTGGGGTCTTAATTAGTTACGTGTAATGTGTCTGTATGGTTCTTATCTATCCACTTGTATGAGGAGGGATTCGTTTGTATCTCTGAAGTGTTCATACAATTCTGGTAATCGAGGCAAGATCTTAACAAATGATATACGTTGAAAAAAACATAAATCTGAAGTATTAAATATATTCACCACACAATATAAAACAAAGCAAATGTTTACTGTAGTTTTAGTACCTATTGTATATTTGTCCTTTACTCCAAATTGATGTGAAGTACAACATAGGGCAAAAATGTCGACCAAAATCATATTTCACAAACTTACGACTAGCTGATCTGTTGATAAATTCAAAGTGAACTCACCACTTCCTAACAAAAGATATATATAACAATAAATCATGCACCCGATCTTCTTTCTTCCATAAGCTTTGAATCGATTTACCAAAACAGTAAAATCTACGGGAAGCTTTCATTTCTGGTCAAGTTGCGGTAGCTCCGCGTATACGTATCGGCGCAAGCGTTCTGATACAAATGCAACAGGTATGTACACATGTACCATAAGTTTGCTGTACGGCAAGGATACAGATTACGGCTGTCATCACTGCCAAGTTGTCTTCACGTAATCTCCTCAGACTATCACAGACTATCACAGATAATCTTAGTCGACCACTTACACACAGCCACGTCAAACGCGTGATAAAAATCACTCCGCGTAAAAACTAGTTCTGCAAGTGATAAGCGTATTAAGATACAGGAGAAAGGAGGACAAATGTGACGCGGACATCCTTAAAATAGACAAGAACAAGAATATGTACTTATATTATACAAAGATGTCAGTTTGGGAAATATAGGCTCAATGTCAGCTTCTTAGTTTCATGTGATAGATGGTACGCGGAGGTAATTACGCTTCCCGTTAGAATTTAATTTAAATTAACTCTGGGAAAACGCCTGTTACATACATTGGACCACCTCTAGAGTAACAGATGTGCTATGCAATGGTATTTGATACTTGAGGATGTTGACAGGTATTAATCAGAGATAACTGTAACTCTATGATATTGACTGGAAACAGGGCTGTCTGGGTATAGCAGTATATACATGTATCTTTATTCCAACTTATTATAGAAATGGGCCTACTCGTTTTAAGAATATCATATTGCAAGAATTTAATTTAATTTTTTTTCTAACTTGGAACGTATGACGAATGGTCGCAGTTGTAGGTACGAACGAATTAAACAAAGAAAAATAACCCTAACCTTCTGCTACAGTGGCAAACATCGATCATATAACTTCCTACGGAAAGTTGATGGGAACCATTGGTCATTTACCCTTCTACTGAAAGTAGCACAAACATCGGTCCTCTATCCTTCTAGTGAAGGTAAGGACAAACATAGATCCTCTTTCCTCCTAGTGAAGGTTAGGACGAACATAGATCCTCTTTCCTCCTAGTGAAGGTTAGGACGAACATATATCCTCTTTCCTCCTAGTGAAGGTTAGGACGAACATAGATCCTCTTTCCTCCTAGTGAAGGTTAGGACGAACATAGATCCTCTTTCCTCCTAGTGAAGGTTAGGACGA
>JAUMHH010016797.1:0-10868 GCA_032359455.1 Chlamys rubida
TTCTGTCCTCGGCATGGCATTTCTGTCCTCGGCATGGTATTTCTGTCCTCGGCATGGTATTTCTGTCCTCGGCATGGCATTTCTGTCCTCGGCATGGTATTTCTGTCCTCGGCATGGTATTTCTGTCCTCGGCATGGCATTTCTGTCCTCGGCATGGTATTTCTGTCCTCGGCATGGTATTTCTGTCCTCGGCATGGCATTTCTGTCCTCGGCATGGTATTTCTGTCCTCGGCATGGTATTTCTGTCCTCGGCATGGTATTTCGGCGAGGCAGCACTCGGAAGTCTGCATCAGATCCGCGTTATCGCAAAGCAAACATACGCATACATTAAACACACGGAGGCACGCCCTTAAATGACATTAAGACGCTAAACTCAATTAAATCAAAACCGAAACAAAAACCGATGTAACAAAACACTGTGCTGACGTATCAGTCCATATATACAGTCTTAGCCAGATCACGTGATATCCTCCACCAATGCGGCTATCATCTATCAAATGTACACACTAATCAATTTCTATGTGTAACATTTTAAATGTGAAAGTACTTTCTATTCATCTGTTTTATTATACTAATAGGATTTGTATTCAAGCAATTATGTCGCGAAACCTCGATATGCAGTTTGTACAAACCAGTTGTAACGTAACGGAACTCATACACGTGTAAATATCAGCAGACACTGCCAGCAAACATGATCTTTGATGCATTGTTTAAACAAGACGCCAGTTTACACTAAAAGTTCATGGAGGTTAATAAAACACTCGACTCTCGCAGCAGAAGTATAATGTGTATGCAATAATAGCAAATGTTCCCCTGAGCTAAAGACGTATATCTAAAACTACATATATCTGACTACACTTTGCTAAAAAATAAACTCTGATAGCTTCGCATATGTCTCTGGAAATACCCCCTGTCTTCTTTACCTGCTGTTGTGTCCACTAGCTGATTGAACCACACTTTCAGATTTCAAACACATAGAACTGAATTATCAAGATCCGAATGGATCCATCCTTTGACAGTTTTGCTATGACATATTCCAGGGGTGCAGAGAGCGAAAGTGAGCATAACCCCTGGAGTTTCGAGGATGGAATGGATCCAGGCGTTGAATTTTCCTCCTTCTACAATCTGTTGTTCAATCCTTTTGACATCAGAATATCTTTATCCATTAAACATGCTCTCTGTTTGTTTCTCTGTTTGTTACACACACACTGCAGTGTCTTCTTGTTGTTGGGTACAAGTGCACAATAAATCCTTTTTCTGTTTGGTACAAGTGCACTATGTATGTCTTTCTCTGTTTGTTACATGAACGCGTTCACTGCAATGTCTTTTTTGTTACACGTGCACTGTAGTGTCTTTCTCTGTTTGGTACATGTGCACTGTAGTCTTTCTCTGTTTGGTACATGTGCACTGTAGTCTCCATCTCTTTTTTACATATGCACTACAGTGTCTTTCTCTGTTTGGTACATGTGCACTCTAGTCTCCATCTCTTTTTTACACATGCACTACAATGTCTTTCTCTGTTTGGTATAAGTGCACTGTAGTCTCCATCTCTGTTTGGTACATGCGCACTGAAGTATTTCTCTGTTTGGTATAAGTGCACTGCAGTGTCGTTCTCTGTTCAGTTTTTAATGCATTCGCCTTCGCCATTCGCCCTGAATGTGTTTCTTATTCACAAAAAATAGCAATTCATGTTAAGTACCATTTACTACCGAGATAATCACCGGTATAGGAAAGACGGCTGGCGACAGCAACAAAGCTCGTTATATATACGTAGACAACCCCTCGTTGTAGATCCACTTCCTGTTTATCAGGGTTTGTCTCGGTGTAGGAAATACGGTTTGGTGAAATATCGTATTATCCTAACAGAAATGGCATTGATTTAGACACTTCCACTAAACATTTTCCGACGAAGTTCTACTGAAATCCTCTGTTTTGCATGAACAACATTATTTGGTAGTTTTCAGTGAAATGGCAAGTTTTTCATCGATAAGGATACCTATATTGAAAGGAAAGAGTTTATCAACGAAGCTGAAAATATCTGCTTAAAAAGTACATGAAATATGGTAGAAAAAGTGGGATCAAAATTCCGAATTTGATCTTATTAAAATGTTAAACTATAGCCGTTAAATACGTTCACAATATACATGTTCAT
Organism: Chlamys rubida; assembly: GCA_032359455.1. NCBI lineage: Eukaryota > Metazoa > Mollusca > Bivalvia > Pectinida > Pectinidae > Chlamys > Chlamys rubida. Next base: position 2,153 of record JAUMHH010016797.1, read on the forward strand.
GTAACCTAGATCTAGCTTTGAAGACATATTTGATATGCTGTATATTTTAACCAGATGGCGATGCTATACATGTAGCACACTTTAACACAATATTATTAAATATTCATTAAAGCAATACGAGCAGTAAAAAATTGCATCTGTGCTTTGTTATTCTATGTCATCACTGTTATGAATTATCTGACCCTACCAGACTTCACATGTGGCGAGATTCCAACGAGATCTATAGTGGGCGCATTCGATTGGCACTGCTGCGTTATATACCGCTCACGCTAGATTGCAGTTCCACGGTTATAGCGCGAGCACAGCTCCTGTGATAAAATTATTTCTAAGTCAGGGGGCACATCTTTCTTATCTCCAAATGAGTCATACAGACAGACACCTTGGAATCAGTCGTTCGTTCACCTATACCTTATTGGTTACAGGGCCACCATCAGTAATTGTATACATTTGACGATGGATTGAAGTGGCTGTTTTTTCACACGCCGAGCAAGTTGACCGCTTTGGTCAGTCTGGAACTGATTGCCGTACAGAAAAGTCAAACTTGTGATAAATCATCTCATCATTACCAATCAAAGGTCAAAACTGCACGATGCCCAGTCAACAGCATAGCCGGGGCCAAAAATACATCATGCATACCCTTGCGTTACACCCGTGAACAGATGAAATACAAACCGGTGGCCAGGATCACTTTCTTTGATGCAAATTAACATTTATATTGCATGAATGCTTTTATTCTTGACAAATATTTCATTATTTATTTCATTATTTAAACTAAGAACAAATCTTGTATTTCAAGTGGACATTCAATACATTGAAAACCGATGATAATCTCGGAAGAAAGTTTGACTTGTGATAAATATTTCAGTAGATTTATGAAGTTAAACAAACAATTTAATATCAAGTCGTTAATGCATTAGTCATTCCTAATTTCTCATTCGTTCCAAAACAATCTTGATTGGTTAACCTAAAGATCCATTTAAAGTGTCAAATCGTTCTAACAGAGAGCCAGAAGCGTCAATCATAAGGTTGTTTATGAGGGTGCCTGCCCCAGAGTAAGCTGAGGAGGGTTGTCGGTTCCTCCTCACGTAGAATACAATTAGATCGGCGATACATCATCCGTCTGTTACTTAAGTACAGTAAACATCGCTATAACAAGTGACACTGGCATCGCTAAATACGTCATTGGCTAATAAACATCGCTAATTGACCAGATCACCCCAGCACGCCTACTGGACCCGTCTAGGTCAATAGGGCGGACGAGTTCATGCCCAAACCAGGAATGGGGGGCAGGCAAGTGACCTGGCGTGTTTACAAACTACTAATTACAAAAAGACTCCTGACGTAAACATACTGGTTGTGATTATTTCTGGTGTTCGTATAGGATTTCGAGAGAAATTAAGCATCTATAAGATACAAAACAGTGGTCGGGAAACACTTCACGATCTAAGATATTGCAATATCTGGTAAAAAATAGTCCATATTCTTTTCTGCTGTGTCGATTCTATGAGGCGTAATAATGTTACCCACCTCTGCTGCTAAATTATACTGAAATACTTAATCGAGAATCAATATTCTGCGCATGCCCACCTTACTCCCAGTCTTCTTCTTCCTGTTTGAGCTGAATAACTTAAGATTGCTAACATTGTTTTAGCGTTGAATGACACCCGAGGATACGGCATATATTTTAATTCCATTCGAAATACGGTTAGTTTGACTAAAATGTTTTTCATTCATAAATTGACAACTAAGATATAAACAACTCGAGTTACAATGAGTATAAAATGTACGTCATTTAAATTCAACAACAAGTGTAATTGGAAACTGATAAACATTTAAATGGACGGCTTAGAGGGTTGGTTAAGTGTGATGTATCATTCTTAACAGAACCTTTGGACATAAAATGACCCCGGACCCATAGAGAGTCAACTAGTACGTAAAGGGCTGCCAACTTAATCAACAAATTTAAATATATTGCCAAAGTTTTTGTGTTTTGGGGTGTGTTAGGGAAATAATAAATTACAAAAAAATGGAACTGTCGGGAAAACACGTAAAGGTCACGCATGGCCAAGGTAGGGTATATGTACACCCTTAATGTAAAGAGTTTCAAAATTGGTTGCCTCTGTGTGATCGATCCACCTTGGGGAGGTATACGTTACGACTTGTGTGACACGTCACGTTTAGTGTGGTACGCCACGTTTGACGTAGACTGCAACACACTGCAACGATGAATAGTTCCAGTTTGAAAAGCAATGTTTTGACATTGAGTTTCTTCCTAACCCTTTCACCCCATATGTAACTTTAGTAGACTCTACCATGCATTGATCTGGATGAGTCCATTATGGTCTTCAGTGGTGAAAGGGTTAATTTTACGACAGAAAAGAATTTATACCAAAGAAAGTTACAAATTTTCTTTTACACAAAAGCCTCTTCTCTTTTTGAGTAAAGAGGAGGGACCTTAACCGCGGCGCTACCAGTCAACATATTTGTTACAGAAATGCTAATTCATCATCGATACTCCAGGGGTTACGCTCACTTTCGCTTTCTACACCCCTGGAATATGTCATGACAAAATCGAAGGCCGAGTCTGCGCCACCTTGAGGATGAGACGAGAAGAATCGTCTGATCTTTCGATGTACGTCAAAAGAATCTCTCAGTCGCGTAACGGTAAAATTGACTGGCTTTGAAGTCGGATGTCGCTCCTCTGTAATCTTCAAATGACAGGTATTAACTAAATTAACCTATCGATTGGTTATTTGTTTACCTTAGACCAATCAGATAGCTTGCCGCGTGCCTTCAATTTTGCTATGACATATTGCAGGGGTGCAGTGAACGAAAGTGAGCGTAGCCCCTGGAGTATCGCGGATGGTGCTAATTCTTTCCTGCAACATTACTAGGAAAATCATAACTTCTACCTCTCTAGACGGCAATTGACTATTGACTTACATATCATTATATAAAGTAGAACAACTTTTCAATGAGTGTTTGCATTAGAACATGGGTGGGGATCGAGTTTCTACCTTAATTAACCTGAAAGCGTTGTATGATAGAATTTTCGTCAAAACCTTTCGACTGACTTGTGAGCCATAACAAGCGTTGTATGATAGAGTTTTCGTCAAAACCTTTCGACTGACTTGTGGGCCATAACAAGCGTTGTATGATAGAGTTTTCATCAAAACCTTTCGACTGACTTGTGAGCCATAACAAGCGTTGGACAGATGGGATCTGGCAATTACATTTGTTTAATCAAATGCTGCTATTTATATACAACATCAGACAAACCAGAAATTGAAAACCAGAAATATCCCAATCTGATTTAAGTGTTTGTTGTCCTATCTCCTCTATCGTAAATTGTGTGTTCCCCATCGGGGCACACATCTCAAGTTTAGTCCTCTTAAGCCTATGAAGTTCGACCTAAATAATATGTTCAGAAACGCCTGTAAAACTTGCTTTAATAGTACGCCTCATGGACAACATTCCTGTTCCCTAGAACCCTTTCCAGTCCGGCGTGTACTCTGTAGAACATGGACCTAGATCCCCTTGGATCTATGAATGATATACAAAACTTTTACTGACACTTGGGGGTGACTGTGGATGAACGGGACTCACCAGACCTATGGACCCTTTGGAACACAGTCATAGAGCCAACTCCGATAGGATAATTTTACCATGCATCTATACTATGTCGTGTATGTATTAGGAAAATTTCGCGGTCTGTTTAAAAAAAACATAAATTGAAAAATAAGACAAGAGTATAATAAATCCTGCGAAACATAGTAAGAGTGATAACCTTTATAGACGTGTTATACTAACCAGGCGTATAGCAATACGACCCTAGACAGTATAATGAGTGTTGACACAGGAGATGGAAGGTTTTGTATGTGTATTCTTTACCGAGCTATCCTCGGGTGTCATAAACCCAAGTAAACACATCCCTAATCCCAGTGATATACATTGTAACCGATACTTACTCCGGACAGCATACCGACTCCCCGGGCTATTAAAACGATACATAATGCAATATCTGGGTCAAATTTTTGGCTTATGAGAACTTTAACCTTTAAAGATGATATCAATTTGTATGTCGAGCCGTTCCTCGTTTCCTTAAGGGTAAGCTGATATACAACCGACTGAATGAATCTGGGGTCATGTTCCGCTGGAATATTTGGTGAGAACACAACTGACCGTATTATCGTAGAAAATGTCTTTGTCATCCTGTAACGGCTGTTCTCAACTGTCTAAGAATGGAAACTTTTTCTTCGTCTTCTTTTTTAGTTGGACCATACTTATCACGCTTGTACATTTCATTTACATACTGTCAAAGTGGACATTTGCGCGGTATTGAAATGTTCGCGTTTTTCGCCGTTGAGAAAATAAGTGAAACAATATCCACACGCGAATATTTATAATAAATAGATTATAAACATGTAGATTATTGATACATAGAATATATCGTTTTCAGAACCTTTGCCAAGGCAAAAATTCCACACCGCTATCAGTTTAAACAAACAATTCCCGAGAATTTCTACTCGCGAGAATGTCCACTTTTACTATATCAAAGAAAAGGACAAGACACAAACAAGGATCTGGCATAGATCAAACGAGTACGAGTCACTAGAATGTAGCAGAGGTAGCTAACGGTTACCTTATATGCATTCTCCTTTTAACGTTAATACCTTTAGGAACAGAAAAACAATTTTACCCCAGCGATCGTAATTATATTAACCTATCAATATGAAGTAATACTGATATTTCGCTCACACAGTCTCTTTTGGCACATCTGCTGTTTATTTATTTGCGATCGTGTAGCCCTTTCTGACCATAATGCGTTGCATCAATGGATATACATCATATATGCAAGCTGTAATATAAAATGACAGTTGAACTAATAAAGTCATTTTTTACCCTTCGTATTCGGTAGCTCTCCGTAATTTTCATCCTCTTGTAACGGTGCATAATTATGTACTCGGTACCTCTCGACTAATGTCACCCCTACTCGCAATGAAGTAGGTACTCTCTCCGCTATTTTCATCCCTTGTAGAGATGTACTCAGTACTTCGTTATGAAAACGATCTAGCTCTTGAAATCTCGAGAGGATTCCATCTAAATCGACTGGTAGACACTAAATTTCGACAAAGAACAAAGCAAATATGTACAGGACCTTCTGCTACAATGGTAAATATTTTCATCTATATCCATTTGATCTTAAATTACTAGTGGACATTTTTATGTTTGTTTTTCGATAGTAACTGAGTTGCATAAACTTCAAGTTCGCACAGAATATGTATCTCCGTGCTCGACCTTTCATCGTGTCAAGTACCCGAATTCTCGCCGTATTTTCGTATTTTCCCCCTATTTATCTCTACCTCGGTAGATTACTGTCTGAATGAATAGAATACAACCAGCTTGTGGAGTGTTTTGTCAACTTAGTGGTTTAGCACCAATACCAGAAGCTATTAAATCGTGAAGGAGTTCAAGTATAGATTAAGATTTGTTATCAAGTCAAGCGCTGGGGTCAACATCTTGTAAGTTTAACAGCATGTAGACAAGTAAAGCATTCCAGAGGCATGACATAAATTCTATGATAAGTTCTGTCTTTTCATTTGCTTTAATCAGGCGGCAAACTCGGCATGGATTGCAAAACGTGTAATTTAACTGTAAATTCTAAAACAGAAGCCATTTTGCTACATTCATGAAGAATGGGATTTGGCCAACACACCGCCATAAAGAGACACGCCCGCTGGAGATGTAATTGACCGTGTACGAGATATCACGAGATAACACCGAGATGAAAAGAAAGTTTCCCGTTCACAGGGCCGAGACTTGGACGGGTTCACGAGGGTCCAGACAAGCACGTGACCCGGGCGATAGGAAACGACATGAAAGAAGAGTCCCAGTCTTTGGTCCCCTCTAATGTCATCCACGTGTCATGGTCACGTGCTGATGTGGGATTTTTTGAAGAAATTAAAACTATATACCTGTCTCTGCGTCTCGTGATGTCCGTCCAAGTTTTGATTCGATATACGAGTAGTGGTTTCGTTATTTTTATCAGGAATGGAGTGGAGATGTTGAGTGCGACATGGGTTGCTAAGATCTTTGAGATGAGGACCATCTCCAAATATTTAACTTATCTGTAATTATATGACTTAATACATTTTAATTTGTACGGTGTATCTTACGTAAACTGTCATGATCACTGACCTTTATTCACGATATCAAAACCTATGCACGAAAAATAGCAGACAAGAATTTGAGGTTTCTTCTTTTAAACTGAGCCACGCTGCAATATGATTGAAAAAAATCCAAAGTTCAATTCAGTATGCATTGCGTGTAAATATGTAAAAGAAATCTATATTTGATACGAATGTGCGTCCGCTAGAAAACAGAATAGACTGAACATAGAGAAGCACGAACAGAACATACAGAACAGTTTACATACAGAAGCTCGTATAGAACATACAGAACAGTTTACATACAGAAGCTCGTATAGAACATAGAGCTAACAGTCTTACATACAGAGTCCCATACAGAACGATCCTTCTCTTGTTCCCAATACACCAACAACACATGGGGTTAATGTCGTTATCATTTCGATGTTTAAGATAACAGAATGACCGTTCTGCTATCTGATAGGAGTCTACACGTTACAGTACGTTTGGGTAATATTTAGATCTCTAAGAGGACAAAAGCCAACAAATATTCGCATTTATCTCCATCAAAACAAGTAGAAAATCAAAAGTGCAAAGGAAAAAACAAACAAAAGTGCAACACAAGTACATCAGCAACCGAAGGCATTATTTCTCACTCTTTCTATAATGATAACGATCCTATCTTGAAACGTATATTGCATCTGCATAGTTTAAAAGAGAGGTTTCTGATACTAAATACACCATGTAGAAAGGCTACGACAGTTTGTTGAGGTGCTACTTTGCCGTGTCTACTCTTGTTCTTTGAGTAAAATGTCTTCTGTAGCGGCATGTCTTACTCTTATTTCTGAAGTAAGCTTCCTCTGTTCCGACAAAGCTTACTCTTACTTCTTGAAGTAAGCTTCCTCTGCACCTACAAAACTTACTCTTACTTTCCTGTAGTAAGCTTCCTCTGTACCGACATAGCTTACTCTTACTTCTGTAGTAAGCTTCCTCTGTACCGACATAGCTTACTCTTACTTCTGTAGTAAGCTTCCTCCCTCTGTACCGACATAGTTTATCTTACTTCTGTAGTAAGCTTCCTCCCTCTGTACCGACATGGTTTACTCTTACATCTGAAGTAAGCTATCTCTGTAGCAACATAGCTTACTCTAACTTTTGTAGTAAGCTCCCTCTGTACCGACAAAGCTTTCTCTTACTTCCTGTAGTAAGTTTCCTCTGTAACGGCATAGCTTACATTTACATCTGATGTAAGCTTCCTCTGTATCGACAAAGCTTACTCTTACTTCCTGTAGTACGCTTCCTCTGTACCCACAAAGCTTACTTTTACTTATTCTCTGTGTGCCATATTTAGAGGTCTACACGTAGTTTACTCTTACTTACGAAGACAGCAGCCTCCACATTTAGTGCCCATAGTCTACGCTAGATGCTAAGCTTACCCTTTTGAGATTAGCGCCCTCTATAAAACGCGTTGTTGCGTCATTAATGCACGTGAAAACACACTCTGACAGAAGCGGCCGAGATTTGTTTTATGAAAATTGAATGACACCTCATTTAGTTATTATAACCAATGTATGTCTTTGATGGTGATAACCTGATTGTTTGTCTTAGTATGGACCTCAAATATAAGTACACATTTGATTCTTTATATATATGTCAAATATATAGGTACAGTTACATGTTTAACTGTGTGTGGCCGTGTTCTACACATTTTGTTACAGAACTATGGGATAGTGTACCCATTTCACCCTATAAAGTATCTACTTCTTTGTTCTATAATCCTAAGAGGTTAAGAGAAAGGCCGGGGGTTGGGGTGGGGGCTGACACCAAATGTACCCAGTGCTTAAGTCATTGTACTAACATCGCCAAAAGTACGCGATAAGGTACCCCGTATCTCCTAAACAAGTAATGAAAGGAAACAAAACCCCCAAATCACAGATAGCTTGGCATCAGGTGGTGCAGACTTCAATTTTACAACGGCCAAGCATTGGGTGCATTGGTATATCTATATAAATGTATATCACAAAGAATATCCTACCGCAGGGTATAGACCTCGGTGGTTTACTGATTCTTAAGTAGATAAAACCCAAGTGTACCGAATGTTTGTAAACCAGACTACAGACAATCATTCAATACTAGGCCAAGGAACGTGTTCCCGCATCTCTAAAAACGATTTCCGGTTTTAAATATAACAAGTGTAGGTTGTAAAGTTGTAAAGCAAAGGTGACGAGGTTGTTTCGGCAAATATCAAAGGTATAAGGAGTCTCTTTAAATACAACCAGATGAAAATGCGCGGTCAGCACTTTGCTTTAATCAAAGTCCCTTTATCGTTTCTTTCATTGTTCAACTGTAACTTTTATCACTTCTGATTCTAAACCAGACATCTAAACTCAGCTCTTCCGGGAGGAACTGGAGGGAAAGAGGGGGATGAGGTCAGGGAGAGAAAGAAGGAGGGGGAGAGAGAGGAGGCGCCTTGGGAGAGAGGAAAGGAGGGAGTGGGAGAGAGGAAAGGAGGGAGTGGGAGAGAGGAAAGGAGGGAGTGGGAGAGAGGAAAGGAGGGAGTGGGAGAGAGG
>JAUMHH010016808.1:0-10867 GCA_032359455.1 Chlamys rubida
AGAAAGGAGGTGTTGAGATATTCAACCTGGACAGTGACCTGCTCAGGTCTAGCGAAGACACCCATTGACTCTAAATCATCAAACTTTGCCTGTAACTCCTCCATGGTGCCCATGTTGTAATGGGGAAGTCGCCGAGGTGGGAGAGTTGGACCCATATTCACCACAGCTTCGATAGGTCCATTCGCGCCGTTATACTTGGAAATGGAGGGGTTGAAAACATCATCAAACTCGGTTGAGTTGAATCTATCGCGGGTGGTTGAGACTAAACAGGAGTCGGGATCAACGACGACATCGCGTGAAAAGGGCTTTGCATTGGTAGAAGGCGTATCACGTACACTGGTGGAAGGTAGGGGGTCGTACGATGCGGACTTTATAGGAGGACTGGTAACGTGTCTGATTTGGCAAAGCTGTTCACCACTTTTCAGCACAACAGGCGAGTCAGTGGAATTGATGATACGCACTGTATGATCCACGGAGAGAATGTCTTGTGATGGAGGCCAGGCCTCCTCGCACGAGGAATGCACATTAGAAGGACTGTACAATCTAGGCTCCAGGGCCCAAATCGCATGGTGTAGAGAGCTGAAGGTATTCACCAGGTAAAACAACAGTGCGTTTGGGATTGCGTAGTAGAAAAGCCTGGGTACGTCGCACGCTGGAATATGAAGATCGACTAGGTGAACCGCCGTAATTGATAACCTCAGTACCATTTATCACGACCTGCCGTTTCGCTGGGCGAACGCCAATGTCATTTCGGGACATAAACGGGTTTCCTGCCAGAATATCGACATATAACTGTCGCACAACTAGAGCATCGAGTTGAAAGTTAAGTTTTCCTCGAGTGATGGAGCAGTGCACTTCTCCTACGACATCCATGGGAGTAATACCGTCTGCCTGACGAGCGACCTGGGACGCTGGGGAAATTGGAAAACCAAACATACGCGCGGCAGATGCCCGGACCATGTTGGATGTAGCGCCGTGTCCAATGTCAGCTTTACAGGGTGTTCATTGAAAAATGTATGGAGAACTGGGGATTGAACGATGCTCACACGGAGGGCGACATGCCCTTCAACGCTCACTGACTGAGCGACGCTGTCAAAATCAGAGTCTATGACTGTCACGTTCAGGAAGGAAGCGACAATTTATGAGATCATGTGCGGTATAGGGTCGGTTGGCTGTTTTGCATAAGATGCAAGACAATGCGGGTCTCTGCCGTGATCTGTCCTTATTCTTGAAACTGTACCCCTTTGAGAATGTGTTGATGACACGCATAGCCTTGGTATCCTCTATACAGCGGAGCTCATCAGAGAGAGTTGAGGGCCTGAGAAATTTCATGCTTTAAGGAGGCGAGTGACTTATTACGAAGCTCAGAACCATTTGGTTGGAGCCAGTTGGAGCCATATGACAACAATGGTGTTCTCCGGAGTGGGAATAAGATCATCGTCTACCTCAACAGCTTCACCGTGATGTGTAACGCCGCAGTTGGCAGTAAGTAAATTGTCCTCAAAAAATGCTGTAAGCCGTTGGAACAGATCCTCAGGTCTTTCGTCTGGCTGTAAAGATATGCTCGACAAATCTCAAAAGTGAGCAACCGCTGTACTGGAAGCCGTAGTGTTGTCTGATTTTTTTGCCAGATATCATTTAGGGAAAGTGAGCATTTTACTATGGAGTTACTTGAGATGAGAGGGCAAAAATTGGCAATCTGCCCTAACATTAGGTCTAGGTGGGCATTCTTCTGAGCGGCGATCAATCGCTGTTCTGCCGGGATGTGGTCGTTATCATTAGTGAAACCTCTATGGGGGTTTGTAGCGGTTTTCTTTTGCCATGTTGCCTCCAGGAAAGGAACAAAATTATTGTCCAGTGAAAGAATATACACAAAAAAATTGAGATGTTCAGGATTATGAAATGAACACACAAAAGGCTTTAAATGGTAAGGTGAAAAAAGATCTTCCTAATGAAAAAGTCTTTATACTCTTTCCAAATAAATACAGACACACTTCACGATCGTGCTGAATACAAATAATAATGGACGAATTGGATCACAGTTCACAAGAAAAAACAGCTGGTATGACGTGCAATAAATGAAAATTCGTATTTGAATATGTGAATCCGGTAGGCCCTAATGTTACGAGCTCCTGTGTAAACGCGGTTGTTGCTGATGTTACAGCCTTCACTTCAAAGTACAGATGTCACGATGTTGGTTGACTACATGTTTATTAGAGTCTTCTAGGCATGGGTAATCCGCTGCCACCACGCCAATAAGGAATGACACCGTGTTCTGATAAAGACTTTATGTAACACATCGCACAATAAACACATGTTACACAAATATGGCGTCAGGCCGGAAGAGGAAGTGCCCTTGGCATGGGGCCGCTTACATCTGTGACAAGGCCGCTTAATATCAGAGAAAGAAAATAAAGTACTGGCGACGAGTATACAAACAATCATTTATGTTCTCCGTCGCGATTATTCTTGTGAAGAGTAAAAGTGCTTAAAAGCAATGGGTCCCGCAATATTTCAGTTATACGGGGTTCCGACATGTTCAGGTGTCACTGTGCACGAGCAAGTCATTCATGTTTACAAGCCGCAGACACTCCATTGTTGTAAACTTCACACTTCATTCAGATCCAGAATAAATAGGTTTTAAAAAATACATAAATATAACATAACTATACCCTTAATTTCGTCGTATATCCCTGTGTCACACAAAATCGTATCCAACCACTGCATACACACCGCGCCCTTTAAACACTAAACAGCTTTCTGTTCTGTTTTATGGTCGTATAAAATACGGCTAAGAGAAATTACAAAATTACAAAAGGGTCGAAAAAATCACAGTGACCTGAGAATTTGTTACAGCTATATTTGGATCTAGACTGAGGTGTTCAGAGTGATTTTACACGTTTTAGGGGTAAAGATCAACGTTCGGTAAATATGCCACACAAATGATGATATATACGAGAAGGGTGGATTCAAGCTCTCGATGTCGAAAAATCTACGTTACCTAACTTTCTTGCATCAAAATCCACATTTCTAGTTCTCGCTGGGATGCATGGACTTTTTCGATTCTTTTCAGTTCATGAGTTCATCTCTCAAAAAATGAGTTAGACATTTTGCGGATGAACAATTCAAGCAAACAAATCACCATTCAGGAAGCGATGATAAACTTTATTTATTTTACAGCAATTATGAAACAAGCTATTACAACTTATATTAATGATTTGTGTTGGCCCGGATGTAATTGCGCCGAGGGTCTTTTAAAAAGTGGGACTACCCGGAGAAAACCAACGTGGTCGGGTAGGTGAACCCATACTTTTTCACGTTCGATCGGGGAATCGAACCCCGGCCGCCTTGTTGAAATAATAATGCGAGTGCGTTATCCAATGCGCCACCCGACCACCCTCCGGAAGCCATGCTCTACATCTACCTCTTCGTTTATCCACAACTATTTCGATAGCGAAACAAACTTTGCAGAGACTCGTCTACTTTGCAAGGACGCCTTTCGCAGTTATTTTCTGGAAAGGATATTTCGGATGAGGACTACCAGCATGCGCAAGCTGTGTGAAAGGCATTGGGCGCATGGAACCTGGGACAGAACCACGACTTATACAATGTACGTCCTTACAGATGTTTTGGCACTCACAAATGTATTTGAAAACTTCCGTTAACTTGTGTAAACATCCGTATAACGGGTTATTTTCGCGGGTTTTAATTTTCGCTTTTTTTTACCCAAAATTAAATATACGGATTATAATTTCGCGATCTAATCATGGGAAGAAACTAAATGTTCGCGATGTTTTAGCAAAGATAGGGGGCACTCGGCATATGAAGTGTCAAAAAGTCAAATGATTTGGTTTGTTTGTGTTTTACGTCCCATTAACAGCTATGGTCATTTAAGGACGTGCCAGATTGGCCACTTGGCCACCGTGGCAAAGTCAAATAAAGAGGCTTTACGATAGCATATTTATCAATCCCACGGAAATATCCTGCTATGCGGTATTATGAATTGGATCTCGCTCATTTATATACATCGCCAGGTCTGGCTTGGCAGGCGGCACTGGAAATGACGGGTGTCAACTTATAATTATTAACCGACATCTCCATGTACCTATTTATAGAGAAAGGAGGGGTTTCCATGGTTTCATACGCAAAAGCGAACAACAAACATGTACCGGACTACGACCCAAATAAACCTGCCGAAAACATCATGTATTTGGACGCCAAAAACTTGTACGGTTGGGCCATGTCACTGCCCTTACCGACACAACAACTTTCATTGGATAGATGCAATCGGCCATTTTGACATTACTAACATGACAAGGGATACATACTAGAAGTGGACATGGAATATCCAACAGAGCTGCATGATCTCCACAACGACTATCCCTCGCACCCGAGAAGTTGACGGTCACCGAAGCTCTGCTATCTGCGTGTGCCTGACAACTTCTGGAAGATCTTAAACACAGAGGAACACCTACGGAAAAGCTCGTCCCCAAACATGAATGCAACGGAAAATATGTGATACACTACCGAAGCCTCCGACTATATGTGACCCTGGGTATGAAGTTGATAAAGGTTCACCAAGTCTCTCCTTCCGACAGGTCCTTTGCTAAAGGCGTACATCAGTTTCAACACAGAGAAAAGAAACTCCTTTTTACTCCCCATAACTTCCCAAATGTGCTCTATTAGAGACAAACCCAGCGATTTTGCAGGCAAATCCAAAACGTGAACATTGTTTTGATTCAGGAAGGTCCTGTTTACACGTATGGGGTGTTGCGTTGTCATGCTGGAAAATGGCCAATTCCACCTTACGTCACCCTTACCTGAAGCATACCATTGGTCGTTCAGTGTCTACTTTAGACGGCCGCGGCATAACTTTACAAAAAAGCTAGTGAGGTTTCACCTGGAGGGGTTTTGAGAATGCGCATGCTCGGCTTTAGAATATTCACTTGCAGTATAAACGAGAAAAGTATTTGCTGAGTATATATTCTTGACATTTATATCGTTTCTATTTCGCTTTCAAATAGTTCTAGAACGTTCGATAACAATTATTCTATATCTAACAACAAGTTATTATTTCTGTGACGTCATATGTGACCCTCACATCAGGATGAGGGTAACATTTCCTTATGTTAATCTAATGGGACGCGTGCGCCAGAACCCTGGGTTTTTCTAACTACTCCTACAGATTACTATTATTCTACAGCGTTTTCTACGAGAAATGTCCATCTTTGTTGAGAATGTAATTACGGTTGTCAGTGTGACATTATTTCCACTTTGGAGTCTCAGTATGTAACTGCTACTTTTGAAGATATGATCAATTCATTCAAGATCACAAATGACCAACCTACTTGTTCCCGGAAGTGAAAAAAATACAACATAGCGTGTATGTATGGTCTAAGATCCGACCACCATTCCGGAATGTTTTCCCCTTATATGTCTGCCTTATAGTCTCCCTGGTTGCCTTTCCGTATCAAATGCTAACATAAAGCCCTTTTTTCCGCATTGGTTACTAAGCTGGCGGAAATAATGTAACATACTAACCTGAATGTTCCCCTTTTCACCTGTGTACGTATTAAACTGTGAAACAATTTGACTGTACTTGTGTAATGTATACCGTAGTACTAAAAGCGCATAGCAGGAACTTTTATCTTGAAAAGGGGCATATCGGTTTATGCCAAAAAAAGTGTAAACGTAGTTGTGGCCGACTAATTTTAAGATAAGAAATCGTTCATCTGATCATTTAATAAAATACCTTAAGTATGGTTAACGTACGCATACTGTATTACAATGTATTTACCTATAGTACATAAGATATTGCAAGAACAGGGACAATGCGTAGTTTGATGTTATTTTTAAAACGTATATCTTATCATAAACAAACAAGGCTATCTGGAGACTTGGTCGCTATCGTGGCTACACAAATGTTACATGGCCATCTGTCACGGTAGCAGGGCTCTATGTTTGCTTGTCGACCACATTGGTCATATTGTGTCAGATGCAATGTACTTAGAATGTGAATTTAATTCCTCAGCAGCAGATTTCCATGTGTATATATATACATAAATCTTACTGAGGTATGCATATGTACATATAAAGTAAACTTAATGCAATGTACTTAAACATTTGAAATTCAGTGAAAATTGTGTTAATATGTTAAAATCATGCATTGTTGAGAGCAAATATCCAGTGGGACCTGTATTGCTCAGCATTCTGTTTTGTTATTAATTTACCTTCACTAGCCGGTCTTTGTTTTCACGAGATTGGGTCGGTACTATAATGTCTATTTCTCTCTACAGTGATGATTACTTTTCTTTACCTCCAAATTGGTGACGAAAAAAATAATGTACCTAGTATCCTGCGTTGTCTACCAGACAGACTTCGATCTACGCTAAGACATGTAATAACGGTTTTTATTGCCACTTACAAATCTCAGCGTCATGAAGTCAAGGTCGCTGTATCAACGGTCCTTGATGTCTGATATACGATTGAACATGAAAAAATCATAACGTAAACATTCCGAAACATCTGGTTTTACCCGCGTTATACATATAATTTGCAGCTCATCAATTCGTTCTGTTGTCTTACCGGAATGAGTTCCGATTTTTACCTCGAGTGTTCACATTATGGTTTTTACCTCCTACTTTCGTGAAAACGGGGAATACTAATTTGCTATTCACATTGGCAAATGTCTATTGGCAAATTGATGTGTTTAACATATTTACGCATTAATGACACTACCCGATTCTGATTGGTTTATTGTATTCCGTACAATAACTGCCTTTTAAATTAGATTTCAACGTAATATGTCGTTCACATTCATACTGGCGAGTGTCCAGCTATTCGACCGTCGATTCGATGTGCGCATATACATTTAGTTCACACAATAAATGAGGCTATCCATCTCCGATTCGTTTACTGGTTTCCGTGAAATAACTTTTGTTTATTGATGAGTTTAATAGCTTCCACGATTGATGCATGTTTCGTATCCCTAGATCAAGTTCCTGTAGATAGCTGGAAAGTTTTGCGGTAACGCTGCTCACGGTACCCAGTCCTATTGAGCAGTAAGTCTACAACAAACCACAGTAATTGACAAGTGATGACATGTCCTGCAAGCGGGAATTGAAGTTCCAAGAATTTGCTTGTCTTATTTTACTTTTAAGCTTTTTGAACTTTTCAGTAAATAACTACTTTGTCACTGTTTTAAGGTCGGAAGCTATGACTGTTGCATATTTTCAAAAAGATAACACATTAACGTGTAGATACAGCAAAGACACTGAATAACATCTAGAGAACACACTCAATAATAAAATTTTGTGGAGTCCTTAAACGACCTTGTACCAATGACGCCACCAGATTCAATAAAGACCCTGGCCATCGTCTGTGGCCAGAGAGCGTTGGAGTGTTGAGTGTTCGTCCAAGCCAGGACGGTTATAGGGTCTTGCCCAAGACAATCCCAACTCGTTAAAATTGGTACTTACTGTCCTTTGCGTTAAGCTGTTAGTAGGTAGCGGTAGGGACAAGATGCCCCGTTGTCGCGATCTGGATCTGTACGATGAAGGGCCTTCTCAAGCTACTAACTAAAAGCCTCTAGTATCTTTGCACGCACAACGTTGCCTGGAAGCTGGCTCCAGTTGATGATCGTTCCGGGAAAGGATAATTGTTTTGATACACAGGTGTGTTACAGTTCGAACTTCCTAGAGCTGTTGATTCCTGGTTTTCGATAATGGACTTTGCGACAGTCTGTAAACCGTGTGGTTCTAATGTTCCGTTTCCCTCTGATTGGTGTTAAACCAGCCCCTCGACCACTTTATAGAAGAACACCTGTCTGTTCTGCTTTATTCTCTCTTATAGCGGGGGCAGGCCCAGGTCCTAGAGCATCAGAGTGACAAAGCCAGATTCCCGGTAGGTGTAGTCTGTCGTGATGAATCGGGCCGCCTGGCGTTGGACGCGCTCTAGTCGGTCGATTTCTTTGCCGAGATAGGGATCCCAGACCACAGATTCTAAAGTTGATCGAACTAGGTCGAAGAACGCTATTTTTTGACAAGTAGCTGGGAAGTGTTTTAGGTTCCGCCGTATACACCCTACAGTGGAGTTAGCCTTCTTTACTATCTTTGTGATGTGTGAACCAAATTTAAGATCGTCTAGAAGGGTGACTCCGAGATATGGGGATCCTGCGCTTGCTGTAGGATGTGGTTGTCAAGCTGGTAGAAGTGTTGTGACTTGCAGTTGATGCTCATGATATAGCACTTCTTGGCGTTGAAACGCATACCCCATGTTGATGCCCATCTCTCCAAGCCGGCCAGTTCCTTTTGGAGTTGTAGGTGGTCGTTCATATCCTGTATGCACCGGTACAGTAGCCAGTCGCCGGCGAAGGAGCGAACTGCAGACTCAATCGAGTCCGGAAGGTCGTTGATATGACACATAACAGTAGCGGGCCGAGTATTGTTCCCTGTGGGACACCAGAGGCCATGTGGACTAGGTCCGACTCTTTGTCGACCACCACCTTTATGCTGCGATTTTTTTAGGAAATCTCTCAGCAAGTTCGATGACCTATCCACCTTATTCATGTTCGACTTTTGGAGTAGTTTTTCGTTGGGGACGTTGTCGAAGGCCTTCGAAAAGTCCAAAATAACTATGCCTATCTGGGCACCGGTGACATACTGCCTCATGAGGTCATAGACGGTGGTAACTAGCTTCAACTCGCATGAATAGCCTGATCGGAAGCCGTGGTTAAATGATGTTTGGATCCTGTTCCTTTCCATATGGTTTTTGATATGCTTGCAGATGATATGCTCAAGCAGCTTGCAGGATACACAGGTGATCGAGATCGGTCTGTAATTCACTGTCCGGTGAATGTATCCCTTCTTAAAACATGTGTTACATTAGAATGGAGCCAGTCAGCTGATGTTTGCCACTGTCGATCGAGCATTGGAAGATGCGTTGAAGCGCAGGATACAGTTGACGAGCACAGTTCTTCAGTATGTTGGTGGGATCATATCGGGACCTTGGGCCTTGCTGGTGTTGATGTTCTCTAAGAGCTTCTTTATCCCGTCAGATGAAGGGCGGGATCCAGTTCTTGAACATCCGTGGGGTATCAGGCAAGTCCTTGTTGTCATTGATGGTACAGACTGACTGGAACTGGTCCGTAAGGATCTGCGGTGTCTTTGCCGTGACTAAACAGCTGTCCCATCATCTTAAGGGGTGCTTCTTCAGTCTTGTCCTGTCTTTTTGACTTGACGTAACGCCAGAAGGGCTTGCTGTTGTTGTCGTCAAGGCTTGTCTGTGTCATGTTGTTTATGTACTGGGGAATTCTGCATGTTTGAAGGCCTTCTTGCATTCTCGCTGGAATATCTTATACTTTTGTTGCCGGTCTTCTTGGCATGAGTATACATTCGGACTCTCTTTTTTATTCTTCTTCTGAGATCTTGGTTAAGCCAGGGAACATATTTTCTGGATTTGGACATCTTAGATGGAACATGATCCCTTGTGATGGTGTTGATGCCCTCTCTGAAGGCGTCACATAGTTGTTCGACCACAGTCGATTCTGGGAGGATTTCTTTGGTGAGCCTGATGGCATCCATGTAGACGCCTATGTGTCCAGTTGGCTGTGGGAGACGAGAGATAATCTGCCGATGTTTCTGATTGATAACCAGTGGGATGATGTCGATGTCTGTCACTATCATGGCATAGTCACTTATCCCTGGGATGCATGTCGAGTTGTTGGTGAACACGAGGTCCGGGATGTGTTGATCCCTCGTCGGTAGGGTGTGGATTTGGGTAAGACCGTGTTCTACTGAGAGGTCGATAAAGGCCTAATGGACTTCTATATTTGCAGCTCCTTTCCGTACACACATATTATCCCAGTCAATGTCCGGGCAGTTAAAGTCTCCATCGACTAACACGTGCTTGTCCTTTGTTGAATTAAAGGCGCGAGATAGTGATTCACTTAGTATGCTGATATCACAGCTGTTACGGTCTGGAAGATAAAAGGATGCTAAGTAGAGGTCTTCTTATTCTGCATCCTCACTTTGGACCAAACTATTTCACAGTCTGGCAATGTAAATGTGAGGGAAATTATGACTACACTGTACTTAATAAACAATTCTACAGCGGTTCGCATAGTTGCTTAGTTAGAGTACATATGTAACTTTTAATTTAAAATGAGACAGCAGTGTCGGTCTTCACGGGTAATCCAGCACGTATATAATATAAATTAGGCAATTGTACACAGGCATATGAAACCATCCGTGACGAACCACCACGCTGTGACACGACAGGTAAGTATTATAAATATATGTGTGCAAAATACATTTTGGGAAAATATTTGGACTATATGCAAGGATTTTATTTTTAATTAAAAAAGTAAATTGAGTAAACAGGTTATACACGTTATGAAAACCTTACGTAGGGCGTCAAGGATTCGGCACAGGTTTTAGTATAATGTAGACAAATCCATTATGAACGGGTGTAGTTGATAAAACTGGACTCGTTATGTACAGTCACAACAGACCAACCGTGACGACCAACCTCGCTGATCGTGACAAGGTGAATACGTGCAATAAAAAACCCATACACATCTAGAAGAAATGTTTACACAGAATGGGTAGATGCAAAAGATACGTGTTTCAAATTGTATACGCATGTACATATTATAGAAAATGAAGTTGCACTCGAGAGCATCCTCGATATCCAGGGGTTACGCTCACTTTCGCTCTCTACACCCCTGGAATATATCGTAGCAAAATTGAAGGCACGAAGATAGCTTTATGATTGGTCTCAGGTAAAATAAACTGACAATCGCTAGGCTGATACCTGTCCTTTGAAGATTACAAAGGATAGACGCCCGACTTCAAAGCCTGTCAATTTT
>JAUMHH010016819.1:0-10867 GCA_032359455.1 Chlamys rubida
GTATGGTACTCAGCAGGTTTTAAATTGAAAAATAAAATACCAGGTGAGCTATTAAGGCCCCTGGGCCTCTTGTTATTTTTTAGAACAAAGGTTGCTATATTTTCAGTTAGGTTTTTCAAATAGTGAAAGACTACTCCTATACCTGTTTAAAACAAGTACCAGTTGGGTATTACAGGCCCATGGACCTGTTGTTAAAATATGTCGGACAAGATTGCAGCGAAGTCCTTTTGATGAAGCTATTCAAGTAAAACATCTACCCCTCGACACAGAAATAAAAGTTTTGCTTAGGGGCACTGCCCCTAGAACCAAATTAATAATTTACATAGAAAGGATATAGTCATAGGAGTCTCAGCCATGCATAGAAAGGATTTAGTTTTCATTGGAATAGCCCTCTTTGGTACATTGGATAGTTCAACGAGATCTCAATATTAAGAATGTAATTTCAATATTCAGGAATTTTTGAGAAATTTCAGCTCCTGTCAAGATAGTTATTTTCATTTCTTTTCATTTTTTTAGACAAATTTATAGTCATTCCTTTGTTAATTGTTAAAATTGAAACAATTTCAGAGTTATATATTTTTTTAAGGAAAAGTTCAACTTTTCTTTCGCTATAGTTTTTTATATGGTTATTTTGTAAAGCATCTGTTTTGAGTCATAGTTTTCTTTTCACAAGCTTCAGGATACGTCCATCTATTTTTGATATACGTGTGAATGCAAGTATTTGTTTGTTAATATTTGCAAATTTCACGACATTTGAGATATGTAACATCACAGATGTTACGTGGGGAACTTCTGTAAGCAAACTTTCGTGAGTGTTGCGCTCAAATTGTTAGATATGGCATATATGAAGTTATCCTAATCCCCTTCATCCAAAAATTTCAGAATCCGTATGTTGTATTACCAAGTAAAGAACAGGTTATATTTTCAAAGACCAGAACAACTTAATTTCTGTGTTATCACAAATTAATGTCTAAAAAATACAATTCTCTAATGTATTCATGAAGCGGGAGAATTTCACCCTAGATACAATTTCACCTGCTGCAATGAGGGCAAATTTATCCAGACAGGCCATATTGGTACACACCATACACAACGGTAGGTGAATTTTAGGGGTGAAGGACGAATATCTTACTGGGCGAAAGTTGCCCTGTATTGGTAATTTCAAAATAAGAAAGATATTATTTCCAGTTCTAAATTAACAAGTGTCTGATGTGTCAATGCACTTCAGATCTATCCTGAATTTTATTCTTCAAGCTGTTTGTGCTGATTTGAAATGATTTCCTGTAATTGTCTACATAATTCTGAATCTCTCTGTACGTGCATTTCAATATAAAATTTAGCGATGATGAAAAGAGATCCTCAGATATTGTTTTGAAGACATTTAATAACTCGGTTCTTTCTTCCCTGGATGGGGATGTAGACAGCTAATAAATATAACCGTTATAGAAATAGGAATTTAATATTTATCAATGTGCTAAGTTTTAAAAACTTTTTTTTAGTGTTTCTTTAGTGTTGTGTCCTGCTTGCTTGTCTTTCGTTTGTATGCTGAAATGAATAACGTAAATCCAACACATTTTCCATCTTAAGTCCTCTGATAACCAGTTTAGTACCGTGTAATCGTATCCGACAGTATTTTCTATATAATCCACAATTTTCAGTATTTCATTTTTGCGTCTATTTTTCATTAAACAATGCTTTTTTCACATCGTATATTTTACATTTTCTATAGATCTTGTGTTACCAGTAAACATATCCAAATATTAAATGATTTTTTATCGGATTTAATGTCACTTCTTCAATATGACATTTTACCAGACTGAGCTTTTAATGTTTGTACACCTATAAACGTATTACATAGTATACAGTTTGAGCACAGAGAATATTACCCTTGTTGCACTGCCACCATTTATGTCCCAAGATAGATTTGGCATTATAACAGGGCTGAGAAATTAATATAAATTCAAATATATTTATATGCGTTTAGAGGCGCCAGTTATGTAGATTTTATTTATATGTAGCTTACAATTGTACTAGCCACATGATCGGTTAGATCATCTCTTTACGTTTTCCCTAAACTGACCAGGAGAACAAAAACCTCTTACTGTAATGATTGATAAATAGCTCCAGCTTGATGGATAATCCTTGATTTAAAAAAAAATCTTTAATTGAATTTGAAAAATATAAGGAAATTTTTCTCGGCTTTACAAATGCTATTCTATGGAAAATCTTCGATTAAAATTTCCTATAGGAATATTTGGTAAACTGAAGCCAAATGTAATATGACACTATCAATGTTGTAAGCAACAACTTGAAACTATGAATTAAGTTACTTAACTTTCCAGTCATTACATGCCTAACCGATCTAGACCAAAGGGAAGTAATTATAGTAAGCATTAAAATTGTCTCCCTTAGTACAGTGATCAAATGAATCTCACTTGGATAGCATTTCCAGTCGACACAAATATTATTGAAAGCCATGCACATTTATTGTTTTACTCTTAGAACCCAACCAAGATTTTGCCTGAATTTGTTTCACGTTACCGTACATAGATTCTTAAATATTTCCGTTATTAGCTAGTCTTTGAGGGCTGTGGTCATAATGAAGGTGAAGACACTTATAACTGATGATATACGAATATATATTTCATTATGTCAGACTTGGTCTTAAAATTATTTGTGCATAAATTTAGTTGTAAATATATTTGTTTATATGGAAATGATTGTTATCAAGTGTAAATATATATATGCTTTATGAACTATTATAATTTTCTCTAGGTTTACTCGTAAATGCGCTGGCGCATATTTTAGAGTTGAAAAGTTTAACATTACGATAGTAATAGTTCTTTCATGCGATACCTACAAATAAATTGCACACAAACAATTATACTTCAACTTCTTTTTGTGCAAGCATGCTTTTCTGCAAAAATGTCCCTTCAATATTTATGGCTGTTCCGATTTTGTGTTTTAATTTAAAAGACTCGTGTTTTATATTCTTTTTACTTTAATAATGTGCTATTATTTCTACAAACAAAAAGTAAATATATTCCATTAAATTCGTTCTTTACTTTTAAGATTTTTTTAGTTGAATCGAAAATATTAAAGTTTGAAAATATCTACTGCAGTATGTACATGCATAAAGCATTTCTGTTGAGGAATGGAAGTTAATTACAGTAGATAAGATTTTAAAAGAGTATATTTGAGAGACTTGGCTTGATCAAAGAATTGACCTCAAAATTACAAGTTACATATGTATGCAAATAAACTATTTTGCGAAATTTAAGCCATCTTCCCTCAGAATTTTTTTAACTTTATAAATTTTGGATAAGAACGTCTTCTTCAAGACACTAGTCAAATCTCTGCTAAGGAAAAGAAACTATTTTTGAAGCGTCCTCAACAGGTTGATTTAACATGGGGTACAGCACCTAGACCAAATGACTGCCTGCCTGGGTATTCAGAAATACTGTGTCATGTGACCAACATCGTCTTAGTGTTGTTTATGTTACCGTGTACGAGACTGGTGGATGTTGCTGGTACATTGTATTTGATGAAAGATGAATAAAATAAATTCAAAAGAGCTATTGATTTTGATTTTTTCCCCATTACTATACACCTTTTATAATGGTCACCAGAGTTGTAATATTGGTCTACATATACAGTGTTCTCGCGCTGGGTTGCCGTCCGTCACACCAAATATAAATCCCTAAATAAATTGTACGATGTTGTAGCAATATTAACTGTCGCATCTAAAATGTGGACAATGCTGAAAAGGATTAGGGCTGTTCCATAATTAACTTTAGGGGAGTGGTTGGAGGCGCCCTCACATTTTAATAAGTGGTAGGGCCTCCCCTACTGATAATTCTGGAACCACCCTAACCATTTAAAATATGTTTAGTTAACTTGTGATCAAAACTTTCCTTTTCCATTTTCGATCGAAATTCAAGCAAAATGTTGTCATTTTCTGCAGTGTTGTACTTCAAATGTATTCCAACATGAATTCTGGATTCAGTTTTGTCTTTCATTTCAATAATAAGAATGCTTTCAGTGAAAGCACCAATGTCGTGTAACAATCTGGAACAGAAATTAGGAAAGAAATACAGATACAAGAGTAATTTCTCCATGGCAGCATTTTATTGGAGGACTGTCGCAAATGAGCTTGCGCGATGTTGCCTGTTCGACAATACGTAGTTTAAAGTCAAGAATTTCAGAGGACTGTTTGCCAGTTAACTTCTTGTTGCCATAGAGACCTGCCACACACGGATCAGATTATCCGTATAACCAGCAAACAGTGTCTGTCCATCTGATGACCAAGCCAGTGAAATACAGTGTGGAGGACGGGCCTTTGTGCCGGTCGACATCACTTCCTGTCTCAGCTCATCAACCACAACCTTTCCTTCCAAATCCTGCAAATCAAAAATTGCATAGTATGAACTACTGAAGAATTCCAATACACTTCAAAAAGGATACTCATTTTGCAAAACTTAAAACTTAAAGATTAATCATGCATCAACAACAAAATTTACCAGAATTTTCTCTCCTGTGCAACATGGAATTACATTTTATGTAAAAGACATACAGTTCTGAAATCCCAAAAGTTCTCTTTATCAATATTTTGCTCATCAACACAATTTCTCTTTAATAATAGATTTCAGATACGCAAGTCAGCATAAGCATTTGAATCATCAGTATCATTGCCCAATGCTCAACAATCTCATCATTCTTGCATGTACTATTTTAATACTTGCATCTTCAGATTTGAAATGCACTACAAAAAGCCTGGTTTTAAAAAGCAGAAACCTGAATATATTGATTAGAAATTATCCCATTAATGTTCAACCTCTTTTCAACACACAAACCCAATTTCTTGGTAAATGTTCCCTCGGTCACAAATCCAGAAAAGTAGGATTTATGATACAAAGGGTAAAAGGGAAGTACAAAATGTTTTCTTTAAACTATAGGCTTCCTTGTCAGATAATTTTACTACAAATCTTACCCAGATCTTGATGCTGGCACCTGTGGCTGCACAGAGCCAGTATCTGTTGGGACTGAAGCTGAGCGAGTTGATGGTGTCGCCTCCATCAAGGGTGTACAAGTGTTTGCCCTCGTTCAGATCCCAGAGCATGGCCTGGCCATCCTACAATCAACAAGACAAACCACACTCACAATTTGAAGCACAAAAAGTGATTGAACTTGACAGAAACAATGCAATGTGCAAGACCTTTTAAATATGTTTTGAAGATCATATTTTCATTTCCAGGAATGTAAAGAATGCAAAAAGAAATTGTTCACAACAAGTTATAGATTCAAGTCGCAACATTGTATAGAAAACAAAGCACAGAGAACTCAAAGAACTCTTAATATTCCTTTACATCAATACAAGGAGTGACAGTTAAAAGAGAAACCTCGGTCAATTTTTTATTTTTATATACTGTACCTTTCCTCCAGAAGCACACAGAGAACCATCAGGGGAGACTGTCACACAGTTAAGGTAACCGGCGTGGCCAATGTGGTTGGTCTTTAGCTTGCAGTTGGTTAGATTCCACACCTGTACAGAAAATAAATTCTCGATGTAGAAATCTTGGTCTAGTTGGACTGGCATTTCAAGTAACCTTCTTACAAAACAGAGAAGGCTGCACATTTCATTCCTCAGGGATATGTGTAACATAAGTATGCAAGTCAGCATAAGCATTTGAATCATCAGTATCATTGCCCAATGCTCAACAATCTCATCATTCTTGCAGTACTTGTTCATTCTAGTAATGACTAAAGGAATTTTTTCAATCTCATAAAACTGAAATCACCGACGCTATTAATGGATTTTGAAAAACCAAAATTTGATACTACGGTACAACATTCCAACTACTAGCAGTCTTTTTTCTTACACAACCATATCTAGACAATACTTCTCGGTGCACAAAAGTAAGCGCAATGTTTTGACTTGGCTAAACTAAATGTTGCAAAAATTTGAGTTACTTACCTTGACCATCTTGTCCCAGCCGCTGGAGACAATAATGGGGTTGGAAGTGTTGGGAGAGAACCTCACACATGATGTCCAGTCAGAATGACCTTCGTCCTGGAAATAAAAATTAGCAAAATCAAACACATGCCAAGAACAGGCAGATATTTAGTAATGAACATCTCAATGTTTGTTATTATTATAGATGTTCAGTTTATTGAAACTATTACATTATTACAATAGGTACCCAAGTATTACAATCAACTGACAATATAGGGGGAATTTTAAAGAATGGGAATTTTCTTCTGTAGGGGAAACTACCTACAAACGGTGGTGAATAAAGTCTAGATTGATCCCCGATATTGAACATGCATCATCAATATCTTAAAACATCTGACCTCAATACCCAGGGAAAATCCTGGAAGTTTAGAGCAGTGGGCCATTTCAGCAATTTTTTGTCAATATCAAAATTAAGAGGAGCCATTCTATGTAAAATTGATAGAAAATTGGAACATGGAGGGGTCAATGGCCCCATGGCCCACTCTTGGAGTATCCCTGAATACCATAAAATCAAAAGAATTGGTGCATAAAACATTAATCAACATTGCAATACTGGGCAAATTCAACCAATTGCATTTATACGGTGCCAAATATTGAGGTACATATGACATCACCCATTTTGTTGTTGTTTTCTTTACCGACAAGTTTATCATTGTGGGAATAGACAAATCAAATTATTATCAGTGACTTTTATACAGAGAATTTTGGCATCATTAAGGCCCCTTCCTCTACATAATTTCTGCTGTATTTTTCCAAAATCAATGTGAAAATCACTTTATTTTCCCAAAATCAGGATTTTTGTGAGAGATATTTTCCCAAAGTCAAAAGAAACAGACCCCTGTGGGAAGTGGGAAGGAGGAAGAAAAATCACTGCAGGTATTATGAAAATAGTTCAAATCTTGCCTAGCTTCAGCTTTTGTTATGTACCTGGATGGTGTATTTGCAGACACCCAGAGTGTTCCACAGTTTGATGGTCTTGTCCCGGGACCCAGACACAATCTGTCGGTTATCCGCAGAAAAGGCAACACTCATTACATCTTTCTCGTGATCTTTGAACATTCGGGTGGTGGATCCACTGCAAGTTCACAACATCATAAATTAGTAAATGTTATAAAAATGTTACATTTTGTTGGTAAACAAAATACCTTTTATAACGGTAACGGTATGGACAACACATCCAATAACATGCCATACGTATACCTTAGATTTGTCTCCTGTACTAGTTTCATGACTTTGAAACCACTTCTAAAAATATTTTTCTGTAAATCCAGACCAAATGATTATATGCACTCTCATAATTGCAGGACAATTTTCTTTCAAATGTTTCCATCAGTAATTGTAAAATGTGTCTTTTTTTAATCATCAAGTGCACCATTATATCGAATATGTAATAAACTTATTCTTTCTGCCTTATATTGCCTTGTCCAATCGTCATAAAGTAACAGCTAAATCAACACCTTTTCAGGGAAAATCCTGAAATTTGAGAGCAGTGGGCCATTTTCAGCAATTTTTAGTCAATATCAAAATTAAGAAGGGCATTTTATGTAAAATTAGAAGAAAATTGGAACATGGAGGGGTCAATATCAGTTTTGAGGGGTCAATGGGCCCTATGACCCCCCCCCCCCAACAGCATCATCGATCCCTGCTTTATAATCAGCCGACACATTTCCAGATTAGATAGCCAAGGCTGACTGTATAAAGAATAGTTTTGAAGATATTTCTGAACCTGCGCAATTTTCACATACTTACGCACTCAGATCCCACAAACGGAGAGTTTTGTCCCATGATCCAGACAGTGCGAACTGCCCATCTGATGACATGACAACGTCGGAAACAAAGTGTCCGTGACCTTTGAGGCGCCTCAATGGGATACCATAGTTGGCTTCATCCCTCGTCAACTTCCACATGATGAGGGTTTTATCTGGAAATAAAATATTGAATAAATTACCTGAGAGAAGAAAACAGCTGCACCAGGTATTTTTTTAATGTCAACATTTAAATTTATGTATGAACCCTAAATGTCATCAAAATCTGAACTTTGAAAATGTGGGTAAATCGCCGATGGGAAGGTTGCTTGTCGTAAATTTCTTGCCATGTAAACCTCCAACATTGTTGAAGTATTCACTGATCACCGACATTGACTATGCGACGCTTGAATGTGGGCATGGTTTCAAGCGGGAATTTACGCAATATTTGACATAGAGCTACACATAACTGTCTTTTGGAATTTTAATTCTTCAATACAATTGAACATAATCGATCTTTCATCAACAAAATTGATTATTGGATCGGACCCTTTTCAAACTCAATTTAATCGACGTTTCCGATTATCAGTACACCACTAATAAGCAAGGGTTATATCATGGATGTATTGACATATGAGGCTAGTACCTATGAAGAAATTAACCTCCATTCAATTTTTAACAACCACTCGAGACATTCACCCACTTGCTCCTTATTCTTTCAGGGTTAGACACCCAACTTTTTTGCATGGTAGTCCATAGGACTAGTTAAATATATTATTAACTAGTAGTCCTTCGTCAATGCAACTAGGCCAAGATTTCCTGATTATAACTTATAATATAAGGAAACATCGCAATCTAAAGCATGAAACATAAAAAGTAATCAAGTTAAACTGTACAGGAGACTTAAAATGACTACTGTTAGTACGGACATAAAAATATGGTGAAGTTTTAGCATTTTTTTTATACAATATATCTTATTTTAAGCAGTTTACAAATATTTGATAATAATATTTTTCACAAGTCCAAAGAACCAGTTAGGTACACAAGCACTTGCTGAAATCTACTAGTCCAGGACTAGCAGACTAGTTTTAGTGTCGACCCGTCTTTGCACAACTGACAATATGTATTTTGTGTACACATTTGGACTTTTTCATATTGGCATGCATTTGTACAACGTGCAAGTTCGAAACAAACCAGACACAAACGTGGGCATATCACGAAAGTGAAACTAGAATGTAATGCTATTCTCAGAAGCAATTTCCTTTAATCCCTTTGTAGGAAGTACAGTGAAAGCTTTCTGATCAGGTGTAGTATTTCCGTTACATCGCTTTAAACTGGTGCAAGTACAGTAAAGATTTAATATCGAAAGTTACCATTTTACTTTTGCATTTGTTGTCAGTCGGTGAGCATCCGGAGACGGTCCTACCCCCTCCACCCGGTCCTTTCACCAATTCACCTACTAACTTGTCTATTCAATCATACGAACAATAAATAGCAAACAGTCCGTTTTTATTGATCTGAAACATCCTATGAAGTGAACGAGATTTTGTTTGTACCTTTCGTCCAAAGAAAATGATAACACGTCGATGTGTTTGTGAAAATAACGTACCCCGTGATGATGAAAGCACCATATCTGGGTATTGTGGGGTAGTGGCAATCTGCGTAACCCATCCTCCATGGCCCTTAAGGGTTCCTCTTAATGTCATTTGCTCCACCATGTTTATTTAGTGGTCTTCCTCGCAACGATTGCGATGGATTTCGGCCACTTCTATTTTACGTGACCGTGGTCTATGGCGGCAGACCGGAAAAGGAAGTTGCTTGCGAGTTAGGCTGAGAGGGCGCTGCATTTACCTCCACATATAAATTCGTTTTCCACTTATTTGAGGGGTTATGTTCATTTCTCGATTATTTAAAAGTATTTCGCTGGAAATTGTATGTTTGCTTACTACCATATATTGATTAATTATATTAATAAGCATTATATTTTGGAATGACGTCACATCGCACCTCAGACCCACGGCGGCCATTTTGTGTGTAGCTGCTTTTGAAAACACGGGAAACCGTGTTCGTACATGAATTGGACACTGAAGAAACACTAAAAACATAAAATGAATGTCATAGAAGACAGAACTGGTGCCAAAGAACTCGACCAATGGATTGAACAGTTGAATGAATGCAAGCAATTGTCTGAAAATCAAGTGAAATCGTTGTGCGAAAAGGTATATTTTTGTGCCGGTTGCTACGAAGTAAACTCGCAAGTCTCCCCGATGTGCTTTCACTAATATATGTTTAATGGTATTTTAGTTGTCATACTAGTAAGTTGCTATTGCTTTTCCCAGAGTTTCTTTTGTATGGAAATTCACAACGAAAGCCGCAATGACTCCGATTCCTTGGCAGTCAGAACCATTTTCAAAATATTTGTATCCAGGTCAGAATTTCGCTCTTCATAAAGCCAAGTTCATAGCTGATGAGAAATTTATCGAGAAGCATTGGGCGAAAATGACCAGATGGAATACATTATTTTAAAACTTAATCATTCTTCTGCTTGAAAAGCTTACGAATAGAATTCAGTCACTACTATTTTCTTCTCTTTATAATTATATCCAACCTCAATTTTGAACTTGCTGAGTGAGTATTTTGACAATTCACTGATAATACGAGAGATAGGTATGTGCTGGGGGATTGTGTGCTATATGAGTGTGTACTGTTCGATATGGGACCATGCAACATGCCGATACAAATAACCAGCCCAGTCTGAATTCAATATTGGACCACTATACTATGGGAATGGACTGGGTCGATCATCAACATTCATACAAAAAACAATATGTTTGTTGACAGTACCTTATAATTATTGAAAAATATATATTTAGAAATGAAATTGATGATGTTTACAATGTCAATTATGCTGCGACAGCTGCATCTCGTATTCAGAAATGCCGCGATGGATTGGTATTCACCTGATGACACCCCGTCAAACTTACCGCATTTTCCGGCAGATAAATCGCACCTTTTTTCGTTTTTTGGCCCCCGCGGTTTATATAACGGTGCAGTTTATACATGGATGAAACCATAAGAAATAAGAATATCAGCAAAAATATATGCCGTT
>JAUMHH010016841.1:0-10866 GCA_032359455.1 Chlamys rubida
AAAACCTCTCTGGATCCGCCACTGCCTAACAAGGAAAGTAGATAGAAAAGAAAGAAGTCAGGAAAATATGTAAAAAGCGAAACAGATACCCAGTGTTGGGGTAGCAAATCAAATGTTAGTTTCTTCAATATCCCTTTCGTAGAAGACATGGGAGAAAAAACATGATTCTGCAGGGGGCACATTAGTTTTACGATTAACATGCAGTAGAAAACAGCAAGTCTATTATTGATTTCTTCAATTTCCATTTAATGGAGGACAAGGAAGAAACCAACCCCGTTTCTAAGGGGTGGTGGTGGTGGTGGGGGGGTCACATTAGTCGGATCTTATGATGATCATGCAGTGGGATACAGCAGAGGTTTTTTTGACATGTGTAGAAATCTCTCAGACAATCACCACGGATAATAATTTGTGAACCGCTTTGAGACGACCTACGACCTAGTTTATGACTAAGCGGTTTAGAAGAACCTCGAATCATTCTGAAACTGTAATTAAATAAAATAGACTAAAAGCTAACCTGGCTATGATCTGAGATCCAGATTAACTGTACAAAGACAACAAAATACAAACAGACGTTTTTTAAATGTTTAATTTCCAGGTAATAAATACATATGTGCTTCTTAAAGGACAGAGTTGGTAAAAGGTTTTATTACTTATTTGAATACATGATGCTGGCGTAATTTAACACTATGACAGGAAAGCAAAATTTATTGGAATATTTAAACCCAAATAAATCGGAACTGTTCAT
Source organism: Chlamys rubida (assembly GCA_032359455.1). Taxonomy (NCBI): domain Eukaryota; kingdom Metazoa; phylum Mollusca; class Bivalvia; order Pectinida; family Pectinidae; genus Chlamys; species Chlamys rubida. Next base: position 746 of record JAUMHH010016841.1, read on the forward strand.
TAAAACAAGTAACAAGGGAATACAAAATAAGAACGAAACAGTAATTAGAACTCAAAATTGATTATACGATAGCTGAAAAATAAACAAAGGTAAGATTCACATTGAGAATCGGAGAATAAGACCACGTCTTCCTTTAGTGTAAACGTGGACAACCACCTTGTAAATCTTGGTAAGATAATATCCTCAGCTGACACAAAGAAAATTACTGTTCTTCTTTCATGTTAAAACATTTAAAACAGAGTGAAAATCGAGTAAATAAGTGTTTTTCTCTCATTTTTATGCGTGAAAGATAGAGCTGTCCAGGGTAAGAAAGTGGTGTAAGAAATTTCTATCTAACACCTTATTTTACATGACATGACGTCACAATGGCTCAACAATGACGTGGCGTCACGAATTTGGAAAACTCGGATGCCTCAATTACTACCCTCGGGATTTTCAAATTTGGCAAAACCCTCTGGTTTTACCAAATTTGAAAACCCTTCGGTGGAATTTCTCTATTATACACCCCTGGGTATGAACGAGTCTTATATTCTTTTCCCTTTTCAAAATATAACGTTGAATATCCATCCCATCCATCCAGGGGTCAAATATTTCAGCTAGGCTGTCAGATGCAGATATGGCTAATTTGTTATTACATTTTATTTTCTGATCGAAATATCATGCTAACATTAAACTGAAGACGTTGTAGCATGGATTTCCAGAGAACCTCATTAGAAAAGATTATATCAAAATTACTTCTCATCCAAACAAAAATTTGTTACAACCCCATCAATATTTACAAGAACAGGAGACTCGTAGCTTTTATATTTTTTTACACTGACAAATAAAACAAATCAGATTAATTGTTATTTTAAACTTCCGCATGTGTCCAATGTGTCAAAGTACATAACAATGACTGTTGAACGAGAATTGGACCAGTTTTGAACATCAGCAGAGTAAAAAGGGTTTTATTTGTTGTTCATTTATTTCTTGCCAATCAATATTGCAACTCTTCTACACTGTTTCGTCTGAGTAAATCTGATTAATTGTAATATTTCTTTCTTTTCTTTCAAATATTGATTTTCTGAATATTTCTGCAAAGCATTTCATGTTAAAAATTTTCATTTTCGCCAATCTTTAAACTTCCGTTGAGAATTACATTATGACATGATATGAAATATAATTAAATATTTATTTGCTAAGCAAACTCAAGCATGCATAATGTCATATTCCATATTATAAGTACATGAGCAAACGTCAACTTCACATTTAAGTGGATATGGAAAATGTTTCGGTCTTGATTTTCCAGGCGCTTTTCCAAATGCTCAACAAGTACACGAACGAATGGAACCGGAAGAATATTCCGAGTGGCACCGCTATGTGAGAAAATAGGGCCCATGCTTTTATTCCATACATATCAACCTGGATGGGATTATGTTCAGGTTCGCGTGCTTGAAATGTTTCTAGAGTCCACATTGCAAAATTGCAAAGGATCAGAAATGTAATAAACTGTCTTCCATACTTCCCTTTCTCCTGCTCCTTGTTGAGAGCTCGAAATTTCCTCGTGGTGAGTAAGAGAACGGTTTGAATAGACGCTTGTAAGATCATAAGAACGTTTGTCATAACGTTTAGTACTCCAAGTGCTTTGTCTGTGTAATGAACATCCGGTACTATATTAAACACACCGAACATGACCAGTCCAGTAAATGATACTAAAAGGAGGCTTTCTTCAAGACCGAATTTAAGTGCCGAATAATGACGTAATTTGTGCATCCGTTCTCCTGCTAGAAAGCTCGCAATGCTGGTTAGAATATACATTGTCATTTCGGATAGAAGCATCAAGACAACTGCCGTTTCCTGAAATGTTTTTAGATTGATCATGACGTAGAATGCTACCATTGTTATGATGGCGCCCACGGACACAAGGATGCCAACAAACAGACCACGGCTGGAGTTTGTACAATCTACGCTAATTTTGTGACGTTTCATGTCAAGAGAACTGATGTCGTCATCATTTTGTGTATTGAAGTCATTTCCGGTGCCCGTTGCCTGATGTTTCGGTCTCTGATTCGTTCCCACGTTAGTCCACATTACGTAGAGTATACCTTAGTGACAGAAAAAAATGTATGATGCTATAAATCAGATCACAGTTCTATACAAAGACTTCACATAAAAATAATCTTATCAAGCATCCTTGTTTCACTACAGGCAAACTCGTTTTTCGTTGATACAGTTACCTCCCCTCCCCTTAATTTCGTTTATGATATAAGTGTAGTGCAACTCGACCATTGTTGCTTAGAGCACGTCCCTGGATCAGAGGGCTCAGGGTTCGAAACCTCGTCTAGCCACATTGTATGGCTCCCCTCTGATTTTGATTTTGTAACGCGACTTGGCCTGATTACCATAATTGACCGAGTAGACTAGTTGGTTAGAGTTGGTTAAGGTCACACTTAAATGATCGGTGGACAAGGACTCATATCTTTCCTACGCTCTGTTTTATTTTTCAATTCAGAACATTGCTCTTGATTATTTTGTTCATTTCATCTTTTTATAGATTTGTTTTATTTAAGTTCCCCAAGATCTGATTTCAGACATAATATATTAAGCCTATAGTTTCTAATCCATAGTGATTGTTTGTGCAGTGGAACAGAGATCATAATGCAATACTTACTATACTGGTAGCTCAATATGTCGACATGAATCAAAATCCAAACTTCCCTTTTTCATCGTTTGCATAACATCGATTCTTTGTCTATATAGTCTCATTGTTTTAAGAAAAAGCATACTGTAGGAGCATACTGTAGGCAATGAGACAACGAAACAATAGTGATTTTACAATACATGATACATTCTGTATCTTACCAGTGCAAATAATACTGTATTCAATGGTGCATGAATACAGGTATGGCCCCGTAGACTGTACAACACGCGCCATCATTTCGTCCCAATAACACGTCACTTCCGGTGTGGATCCGTGCACAGTAAAGTTCGGATTGTCCAAGCCTTAAACATTACATAGTTGTGAATTGTTAGGTGACTACAAACTATTTGTACACTTTAATGTTTGACATTAATGTTTTCATTCTCATTTTTCTTCAACGTCTGTATATTCTTCTGCTTTAAGTGCATCGTTATTATTTAAATTGAGTGAATATTATAAAAAAAAAATGTTTTGTGTTCGAATTATGGTTTTGCTCACACTTGCGTATTCTCTTGTTTCTATATATATATTTTAACGATAGACTTTCCCTATTGAAACTAATTATTAACGGTGTTTGAGACCAATATTTGTTCAACGAATTCCTTCTGAATATATTAGGTACATATTACATACTTGTTGGTTCTTGGTTGTATATATGGGTTGACGGTGCGTCTGACGTGTTTTGTGTCATGCCAACCTTCGCTTGGTGAACTACGTTCCAATGGTGTAGAACGGACAGTGTTTCCACAACGAGGCTTTGAATCCATACACAAATATTGGTACAACAAAGGTGTATCATACCAAACCTCGCAATTGTTCTGTTGTTATGGATACACAACTGCAAAACAAATTATATGTAGTCAGTACAACCAAACGAGGCCAGTAAGAAATATTTCAATTACTGTGACGTAACAACAAAATTGATTACGTCACACTTTTGGTCTGGAGTATACAGCAAACCTGGCAATTGTTCTTGTGTTAATGGATTCACAGCTCCAAACAAAAGTATATGTAGCCATTACAACCAAAAGAAGTCATTTAGATGTCAATTTCTGTGACGTAACAACAAAATTGATTACGTCACTATTTTGGTGTGGTGTATATAACTTATTGTTTATAAGCTTTTTAATTATGAAATATTTTGTTTATGTTCGGACATTCTAGCGACCTGGAGATATGAATAAAATGCTTTATGCTTGAATAACAAATATTTTACAGTTAGGAGTTGTTTTGTACTCATAAATTTACTTTTTTAGACTGTTTTGTTCAAAGACAAATTCCTTTGATAGACATAACAATGTCAAATGCTGTTTTAAAAAGTAAATAGAAATTAATAAACAACATATAATTTCCGAAGGGAAAACAAGATAAAAAATATAGAACAAATGTCACTCTTAGTCCAAATATTTTGGCCTCATTGCCTTCTTCAAGGGCGAAAGTCAACGATTGTTTGAAGTAACGTTTGTACGTGATTTCCTTTACCTACGAAGAAGCAAGATAGACGTTACTTGAAACAATCGTTGACTTTCGCTCTCGAAGAAGGCGAGGAGGCTGAAATAATCGGACTTAGAGTGACATTTGTACTATGTTTTAAATAGGAATTAGTTTTTGAAAATATACCAGATGTATTATATTCCTAGGAGAATGTTTGTAATGAAAATAATAGAATGATTAATTTTATATAATAATTACACAATGGAAAAATGCTATCAGATACAAATTAAATAACATAAGTATAGCAAAAGTTATACTGATGTATTCCGTCTTTTCGTATTGCAGAGTTATCTTCTCTTGTGAGCAGTTATTGATTGTTACGTCATTTGTTTGTGAGAGTAACGTCATCAATTTTTGAAAAAAACGACGTAATTTTCTCACACAAACCAATGACGTAACAATCAATACCTGCTCACAAGAGATGATAACTCTACAATACGCAAAGACGGAATAGTCATTTCGTAAGTAGGACATCGAGGTATGATTTTAATATCTTTTGTTTTGGTTGCAAATGAAGGTTTCACGTGTAATGTAAGTTTGGAAGCTGACTGAACTGTAAAAGATGCGCTCTGTTTGATTGATTCGCCCTCGTCAAGTATTCCTACACGTATTTATTTACCAGGGAACGATTGCTGTAGTGTATGATTTGCCTAGCAAGTTTTCACATCAACCCTACGCCGAGGTGACAAAGTTTAATAAGATGTTTTTGCCAGTGACCCAAACATTCTGTGAATTTAATATTTAACCATGTCGATAGAATTAGAAATTCTTTCTTTTATTCGCGGCGGAATTATATTTCGGTTGGTTGTTGAACTTGAGAGGCTTAAATTTACTTTTGCAGTGCCTAAACCATTCTACATTAAAAGTATATGCATGCCCAAAAACTTATGAATACAGTTCTGGCATTAATCCGAGAGAGTACCAAAGTGTTATTCGCAATCAGAAACGGTAAGAGCGAAGCAAAATAAGAACAAAGTATATATTTACACGGCGAATAATGGAAAGGTATAATGAACATAAGACCAGGCATTCCGGAACAGTGAGCTTGTCGACTTTCTTCTTTAACTTGTATCTTTGGAAACCACGTGGTGGTAGTATCACGAAAACTCTGCTATGCGGAACAAGCTCTTGAATAATGCGACATATAAACACTGGTTAGGCAATTATGAGATGTCTTATATTTTCTCGCACTCAATACGTTTTACACGTGAGAAACTAGTAATTATTTACTGTTTCTTATCCTCATAAAACAAATTAGTTATTGTATTACACTTTGTCCTTTCAATTTCAACAATGACAAACTTTTGCAGTGTTTATCTATCTTTTAATGGCCAGGATTTTCTATTCTTGTTTTAACTACCAGGTGATAGCCGAATTCACAATGACTAAAGTTAGACAACCATTCAGCGCTTATCGAGGTCAAAAACCACAAGCCCATTTGTTTTTAATCTGAGGTCAACTTGCAACCTTACAATCAAGTCAACTTTGTCACCTTTGTATTTTCGTTGTTATATAGAAAAATCCAAGCAAGACGATTGCAGTGTGTATTTTCACGGATTTATATGTGTTCGGTCCCATATATTATTGTTGTTTTCTGTAGCGACTCTGTATCCGGGTCAACTGTCACGTGCGTCCTTATTTGTCAATTATGTTTGTTTGATTGACAGATCAATTACATATTTTCCTCAGTGATGGTCATGCTGTCGCCAATTTTTTTCTCAGTCATTGAGAAATCCTCCATCATCTTATATAACAATGTATCGTCCATCTTAGCCTCGTATGATAACATGATACTGACATCGTCAGTTTGTGGGCAAATTGAGAGTTTAATATGTTTTTCCATGTGTTCTCTGACCTTTGACCCCTCTCCTATATCACCATGGAAATCTATGTAGAGTGCTTGTCCTGCTTCAGATCCTAATACATGTAGCACACCAACAGACAGAAGTGGACACCCGGACACATTATCCGGATCCACAGAGGTGATAATAACGTTGTGGTGGTCTGAATCGAAATATTGTATGTTGGTCTGTAGCAATCTGTAGGCTACCCAGTTAGACACGATCCGGTCGGAGGGAAACAGCACCGAACACAATTCGGAACACTGGAAAATCTTGGATATTGCATCACGATGCAGTGGATCATTTTCCATAACTCCATTTATACGGGGCAAAACCAATGAAGCTTTTCCCTGAAGCACTTTCACTTCCTGGAAAAAATGTAAAGTAGTCAAATATACAAAGCATTTTCAGTAAAACTGTTATAGATGCAATCTTTGATATATTGGATTTTTACAAATAAAAGTTAACATCATATCATAACAAAACAAAATTCCCACACAAAGTATCCATGTATCTATATACGAATTGTTTTAAGCTACAATCCAACACCCAACATCAGGGATACACGAAATGAAAGTCTGTGTGTTGCAGATCCACATATTCAACGAGTCAGTGTGACGTCATACATTTGTACGCCATTTCCTCAAACTCCGAAGAAGCAAGATGGACGTTACTTGAAACAATCGTTGGCTTTTGCCCCGGAAGAAGACCAGGGCCGTATTCATGAAACCGTTCTCGTGCTCAAGCATCGATTTTGTACTCCAGCCTTATTTCTTGTTCCGTTAATAAATTAATAATAAAATGTTATTTTGTAGATAATTTGTTGCATTTTTCTGTCGCTTATATGTTTCACATTACCCCAATTAAATGATTCAGAAATTAAATTAGAATTACTCATAGTAAATGGTTTGGAGCAACAACATTAATATCCTATCAAATCTCTAAACATGGAAACGTTTTGCTTTAATGAATATTTTAAAATAATAATTGACTAAAATGTATCGGAGAGTGTCCAATTGGATGACATGAAAAGAAGAAATATGTGTTAAAGGCTGTCAGTTATTTTCATAAACTAGCTAATATAATGAGGAATTTTTAGCGATAGGAATCACACGACAAATGATATTACTATGGCGACAAGATTGCTCAGGGCCATTTTGAAGTTTAGCTCAGTATAACAGTTAGACTATCGTTGGCAGAACAACAATTGAGTTGAATGAACTCCGAAGAAAGTTTTACTTCGGGAACAAAGTGATCTTGAGCCAGAATAAACAATCAGTTGTTATCAAAACCGAACTCCTAAAGACTTTTATCAAAATCTACATGTAATTTTCACACCATTAGGATAAAAACAATAATTCGAGGTTTTTATATATCGCTTTAGCACAACCTAGTTCGTAGGTCGTCTCAAAGCGGTTCACAAATTATTGTCCGTGGTTATAGGGCCTTTGCAACCAGCCAATACCTTGCTCAACTCATTGGGGAGCATACAGCCGGAGCTGCCAGTTCGGCGCTAACAGCTAGCATTCAACAATTCTAGTACTGCCCAATCACGTACTCATTTACAGCTGAGTAGACTGGAACAAGCTGAGTTAAGTATCTCGTTCAAAGATACAACACAGTGCCGTGCCGTGACGTGACCCGAACTCGTAACCCTTCGGTGACGAGCCCGGCGTCCTACCACTAGACTACCGTTCCTCCTAGGATAACACACATACAGTTTAATCCTTTATTATGAATATCGAAAACATTGTGTGTATTCATATCGCATCTTAGAAGAACATATTGTCTTAAATAGTCCGTACTTATTTGCCCCTTTCGAAACTCTTCACCAATAAATATATCAATTACAACTGGGCATTTCTTATTAGCCTATAGTGAAATCAAATACATGTTTCTATTTAAAAAATTAAATATACAAAACATAAACATCAATTTAAAATAAATTAATATTGCAACCTCACCCGTTTACCAACAAGAAGTGCACCCTTCTTTATCAGACGGTCAGCCTCAGCATCGATGTGAAGTAAGTTCGAGCTTATCTTTAAATCTAGATTGCTTGAATAGATTTGGCGGATGTAGTCAGAGAGACCCCGATATATTCCCTTCCCTTCGTAATCCTCGTGAACACGAGCTGCACGAGTTAAAAATGTGGTTCCATCATCAATTGTTGTAACAAAAGCAAATCCGACCTGAAAAATATAAAGCAATATGACATAACAGTACTGTTTGATGTATTTAAGTAGAACGAATTAAACATGTAACATAGGGGGCCGCAGTGGTCAAGTAGTTTGGACATTCGCAAGGTACTGGCCGTAAATTGTAGGTCGGTGGTTCCGGCTTTCCTCCACCACAAAACCTGGCACGTCTTTAAATGACCATAGCTGTTAATAGGACGTAAAACAAAAACAAACCAAACCAAACCAAACCAAACTAATCAATCTGAATCCACTCCGTTAAATCTTTAACGGTTTCCACCGATCGGGAAGCAAACAATAATATGCAGGTTAGAACGGCAAGCTCCTTTTGGAACTGGGCAATACTCTTTTCACAAATGTACATGTGTAGTTTACCAAACTGTAAAGGTACAGTCACTTATGTGTGTGTTATGTTCATCGTTAAGATACAAGGTAGTAGACTGTTTAGCCCCCGAGGTTTGCCGTAACCTTGGTGACCACACTTAACTCTCTTGGGTAGAGGCACGGTTCATAATATACACACAGATTATTGAATTTAAAATTAACCAGAGCTCCTCTGGATTTTCAAATTCCTAAATAAAGAGGTTTTACGCACATGTCCTCCGTTTCAAAAGTAGTTTAGCCAATTTGGATTTCCAACTTTTTGACCTCTCGTATCACCAATATGTCCCAGAAGGGCGAAACAAACAACTGAATGATGCAGTGTAATTCATTTTTGGCATACTGCAACTATTACTAAATTTTAAAGGTTAAAGATGTATTTACCTATGTGTCTGTTACGTTCACTTCCTTACAAAGACAATCTGGGTAATAATTTAAAGATATGTAAAATGGACACGTGCACCTTATATCTTAGTCATTGTTCAGAATAAGTGTAAATATACTCACCATTTTGTTTCCATCCATGGCAACAAAGCCCTGGTGTGTTTCCATCATGGAATGAAATCTTCCCGCCAAATAATCCATACCTTGGTAAACACCCCGTCTGATCGCGACGACGTCATCATAATCACTTCTTGTGACTCGGCGGAAGTGAAGATCCATGGAGACCACTGAATGTTTATAAGATAAGTCTATCCTATACTTCAGTTAACGAGAGGATTGCCCAGGTAAAACACTCTTAAAGTTCGGTAAAATTACATTGATTACTCTGCAAAAAAGTATAGCAAAATACATTAACCGATATGGTATCCTTTGTCGTTTGTCGTGATAGTGTCTAATCACTTGGTCACTTAGCCTTTTCGTCACAAAGTCACTGTAATGATGCAAACTCACCTTATGGGAACAATGCCACAAAGTGTGTACACATGTGTCTATCGGTAAAGGTTATATCTGTTTACACTTTATACAGGGCTATAGGGCACACGCGTGGACTTTATCATGCCTAACAACCCGAGTAAGCTAGCAGTGTCCTTGCTGTATGTGTTTAACCTACAAGGATGTCACCTCGTCTACCTAAAGTGTACCTGTGGCAAGCACTTGTAAACACAAACATGTACTTGCTTTATATATGCATGTTATTAGGGTTGCCGTGTTGAAAATCAACTCTTTGTTGAGATATTACAAAATAGTAGCTTCTAAAAATTATACTTTTTATTTCACCAGTTCTGAAGGATCTAATCTAAATGAGCGTATGCCTTGGAGCGGCGTCCGTAATCTGTTGTTCGTCCGTCAGTCACGTATTCTTTTCCAACCCCTTCTGTTGTAAAATGTCGAAAACGGCGATTTGACCTAAATCAACAAGAGTCATCCCTGGACAAAGGACTTTTTTTGTTGTGAAATTAAAGAAAACATTAGGATATGGGCACATATTCATTTAAACAACACAAATGTATCGCCTGGTACAGGCGAAATTGTACGATGGATAGCTATCATGTCTCTTAAATGATATTTATATACATTTTTTCT
>JAUMHH010016852.1:0-10863 GCA_032359455.1 Chlamys rubida
AACAAACTTAACTCACCGAAGTCGTAATATGTTGCACCGTTTTCAATAAAGGACATTTCAAAATCATTGATAAAAAGTGAAAACAGTAATGGTGACAAAATTTCCCCTTGCAATAAACCGACATTGTTTTCAAAAAAGTTAGAGCATTTCCCATTAATTGAAACACAGGATTTGACTGATTTATAAAGCGACTTAATAACAGACAACATTTTCCCTCGAATACCAAGCCTAGTCAACTTGCGCCATAAGCTTAACCTGTCGACAAAATCAAACGCTTTGCGAAAATCTACAAAACAACAATACAATCTTTTCCTAGATGACAATGTTTTTGTTATAATAGTATGTAATGCAAATATAGCATCTATCGTACTCACTTCCGGACGAAATCCGAATTGAGCATCTGTTAAAATATCATATTTTGTACAAACATCTAAAATACGTTTATTAAGTATAGAAGTAAAAAGTTTACTAAGACAGCTTATTAAACTGATGCCTCGAAAGTTATTAGGGTCATTACGTGTACCTTTTTTATGAACAGGAATAATAATAGCAGATGACCAATTTGCAGGAAAACACCCGGCTTCTAAAATATTGTTAAACAACATACACAAATTGGGAAGGAGTAAAATGTTTATGTACCTTTGAAGGAGTAAACTGTAATCAATTTATCACCAACTGTGTACACATAAATATGTTGTGACCACTTATATGCAAGTCTTGTTTTTACATGAACTACACATTTGTCCGACAATAACCTAATCTTGCATAGCAGCGTTGTGTTAAAAGTATGTTCAACATGTTGTGATAAGGTCCGTAAAAGTTGTGAACTTTTTTGATAATTTGGCTGGTATTTCGAATTCGCAGATATTATTCAAAACGTAAATATAGCGAAATTAAAACTCCCGCGAAATGTAACCGCTATACAGTATATTGACGTTGTGGTAGCAGGGACCAATGTTACACGGTAAGGGTACCAGAAAGGGAAGACAACAAAAGATTTAATATCTGAGTTAATGAGTTCGGGAGTGTAAAAAGATATCATGATACTATCCATTGTCCCATACCCCAAGAAATGTATGTCATCTAACCCAGGGAATAAAGCCAAACCATACCGATAAATGTCACACATGCACATACACAGGCGTTACACAAAACAAGGAACATTCGTGGACATGGATTGGACACACACTTACGTTAAGTAGCTGGAAGATTGAGACACACCGCTCAAGGTACGATTTTTTACTACTGTATGTATATGAGATGTTGTTACCTATTGTACATGTGCTATTACATGTGTAACAAGACTGTTGATTAACATGTGTGAATGAACATGACTATTACCAATTTATGTTACTGTACGTAGATGAGATGTTGTGACCTATTGCTACTAACAGGACTGTTGATTAACATCTATGAATAAACATGACTATTACCAACAATTGCGAGCGTTTACGGCTACTGTGTTACAATAGTTTAATTAATATAAACGTATCATGTAGTTAACACTGCATATATAACATTGCTTTTATTAATTGCATATCAATATTTTAGGCCGCTTTTCCACAACTAAGTGATCCATTTTGGGTATGCCGACGTCATGTGTTTTGCGATTAGACAATGACAAAACCTTTAAACATTTTATATATTATTTGATGGTCTTAATACTTATAATATTTTTTCCCGTTAATACAATAAAAAAAATAGTCATGATCAAAATATACTTACATAACTATGATCTTACGGTGAGATTAATCGACTATGAACTCTGTCTTTTGTAAACCTAATCTGACTGCATATCAATTTTAAATATAAAATTTAATATCCGTTGTAAATTCAACTGTTACATAAGAATAATTTTGTATATATCTTATCTGAGACATTCTTTAGGTTAATAAATAATATTTATTTATTTATTGATGGATATTGTCATTGGTTCAAGAATTGTGTTATTTAAATTCATCTATAATCTTCATTCTTCATGAATGGTGAGTACTGAACATATGTATGTCGACTAAGTGTACGAAGGCACGAGGGTGGAATACGTCCACACGTTGTATGACTGTCGTGTATCAAATTATTTTCACCAGATCAATACTATTGCTGTTACTATCGATTCTTTTGTGTGGCGAGACTTGATGTTGGCAAGCATACCCTCAAAACATGTGAGGGCACACATGTGTGTCGATGATTCACGTGCTATCTTACAGCTGGTAAAGTTACGGTACGTGTGCACATTACATACAGCGAATGTGTATAATCTGGCAACCACAATATGTGTATAGCGAGTCGACAACACACACAACACCGACGATAAAGGAAAACAACTACACTTTGAACTCCACCTTACTCTATGTCAATATCACACGAAATTATATCGCAACTCTAGTTGTCTCTACGCCAAGCGGAAACCACGATATTGTCTAACTAAAACTACTGTGACACACGCGAAATAATTAACAGTCAGCATGGCTCCGACATAGCACTTGACAGGATCGGGCCACGAAGCTATTGATCCACGTGTGGGACTGGACACAAAGGCTGGGCAAGTTCAGATTTTTTAAATGTTGGATTTGTTCTGTCCTTTGTTACTCTGATTGCGTGTATTATATGTACTGTCTTGTTGTTTAGTATGTTATAACTTTAAAAAAAGATTTAATTAAATTGCATAGTTTGTATAATGTGAATTTGTAAAAAAATATATATTTAAAATTCTTTTATAACTGCCGATGTATATAATACAGTAAGTGATGCAGGTTTAATTCATTTTTGGCTTACTGTTTCTATTATCAAAGTTTGAAGGCGCAATCACCTGTGTGTGTGTGTGTGTGTGTGTGTGTATTACGGTCATCATTCTGTTTTACTAACTTTTGTAGTAGCATACTGGTTAGATATATACATATTTTTTCATTTTAAGTTGTGACATATGATTTATTTATCAATTATGGACTTTTATTGAGATGAATATAAGGCTATATGGACCTGAGAAAGTGATATTGACCGAGACGAAGTCGAGGTTAACATTTCTTTCGCGGGTCCATATTACCCCATATTTTTCGAAATAAATGTCTTCAATTATTATGTAAGAGGATAATTATGTTTTAATAATTAAACAGGATGGAACGTATAAATATATTTACGGAGGAAATTACTGCATTTGGCAGAGTGTATTGTTACAATTGAAGTGGCGTCATCAAGTTAATATTAACCTGCTGTTTCTAAAAATAGTAACACCGAGTCTATATCACAAGTGATGATCCAACGAACGAGGAAGTAGGAAAGATTTGTGTCATCAAATATTACAATATAATAAATGGTGGTATATGATATAGTATGCTGTTAAAACTGGTTGTAATTGATAGATTAATATACGGTTGAAATATGGGTGGAAGTATATAGAAAATTTCTGATTTAGAACAACTGGCTATATCCCTTGATCCAAAACTTTTACTGGTTTATTAGGTTATGTTAAACCGTTTGATAACTATATGCATATTACTTAACAAACAAACCAGCTCCTCCCCCACGTTAAGGATTATGTGACATCGCCGATTCAGTTTGGTTGTATCAGTAAGATATAAAAATATAACGAAAAGGGTATTGGAGCACAATAGGCGGAATGACTAACTCCTTCGGCGGAAAGACTAACTCCCATCGGCGGGAAGACTAACTCCCCTCGGCGGGAGGAATAACTTTCTTCGGCGGAGGGACTAACTCACATGCTGGAATTTGTAACTAGGACGAGTTTAAGTTCTTCTCAGAAGATTTTTTTTTTAAATCTACCTGCAGTTTATAAAGGTAAATTGTTAAAATAACTTTATCCTCGCTTTTACCTTGACTCCGCTGTTAAGGGAGTAAGTCGTCTATCAGTCGTGAGAGTCGTCCGAAAGCTAACCCACTCGGCAGTTTCCGTAACCTCCTCACTGAAATGACCAAAGCCATCAGATTACAGGATGGCGGGGATTGCACTGACCTGACCCTCCTTGTTAGTATCGATCGTGGATTCGGGCACAGATAATATTGAAAGAGTAGATAGGTTTTCGGAACTTGCTGTACACTTTGTTTCAGTATAATGAAATCAGTATGGATTTGAGGAATGTATCAAGTTTCTGATTCCCTGACTAAATTCTGTTTAATTCATTTGATGTCCAACCGCTGTCTTTTTCAATGTATCAAGATAACTTCTGATTTTATCCTTTGAGCAATTTGTATAAACAGGTACATATTGTCGCGTCAAACACATACACATGTATTTTTGTGTAAATATAGCGAACAATATGTTTATAAGTAGGCTTGTATTTATGTCAAACTGTCTGGTTAATTAGACAAGAGGAACTGTTCAACCAATGATGTAAACAGCATTATAGATACTTGCATTATAAAACTTAACGACATTTGTGTAATTGCTAAATATCTTGTCATTATGTGGTACTGAACACTGAACACGAATGCCTTTGTGTCATACACACACTTATAGAGTGCAACAGCGCATTACAAATCACATAACCTTGAAAATGAAGATCAATATCTCTCGTCTAGACATATATAGACACAAACAAATATCTATCGAGGTCAAGGTCATTAAAGATGTGGAAATAGCATGCGCTCAGGAAAAGAATAAACAGTCAATAACTAAGCAATGCTCATATGTATGGGATGTTTAGGAAAGATGAATTTTCAGTAAAACATTTTATGTTAATTCGGTTGAATCGAATAGCTAAACTACGAATTACAAAATGTAGAACATCGGTGATACGATTAATTTCAAAGTAAATGGTTTATGTAAAACGACCAACTTAAAAGAGACCGAGTTCTATTTTTAATTGGTTCATTGGTTCATTGCAGGTGACACCGTTGGAAGCGTCTAGTCGCTTCTTGAGGTGCTTCTTAACACTGTCCACTTCACTTCCGGTTGCATTTGGAGGCATTGAAGAGGACTTTATTTCTCAAAAACTAGTGAAAATTATGTTAATGTGCAGTGGGTGGTAACAAAAGTTGCATCCTGATTTCATATAAAATAAGGGTATTCAGTTAAAAAAAAGGACTGACAGGCCTGTATAGATCACAAGTCTCAAAAAAATAGAGCGTTGTTTTACTATTTAAAATAGTATGGATACACACATTGTGGTTAATTTGTTACAGACCTGTCAATGAGCTATACTAGGAAGTATTTTCATGGGTTAAAAAATACTGAATTTAAATTAGACATTAGAAAAGCCTGTATGTGTTACCCCAGCTAGTTAGTAAAAGCTTGGTTCAAACATGTTGGGGTGATTTATCCAGTGTTTGTTTAACCTGACAGCGATGGGGCATTTACCACTTGATCATAGAGGCCATTCCAGTTGTTTACAATTCTTAATTTGAACGAGTGGCCACGCAGATTACTTCTACACCTTAGTTTTTCTAGTTTCTGGTTGTGACCTCTGGTTGTTCTTGTTAAATTGATTTTTAGAAAGTCATCTTTGATGTTATCTATCCTATTTATTAACTTATTGTTTTACTTTTTAATCATCTTCATAACAATTGTTGACGACAAGAATTAACCTGCTAGTATAATGGGTGACAGGGTCTACACAAAGGTCACTAGAGAGAAATTAAGGCAACTTACCCAGTCAATAGATAACTTTGTACATAAGAAAACACTTACAAAACAAGAGAAATTGATAAAAGATAGACAAATTGAAATACAAACATAACATACTAATATAGGATAAATCTGCTAATGTATTCAAAATAAAGATCCAATTAAAAATCGGGGCAAGCTAGACTGGGGCTGGACTTTGGGTAGGTATGCCTTCATTCTTGGACTTTTGGGGATTCGGATTTTTTTATTTTATTTTGAGCAGTGAAAGGGGTGGTAAAATGAATCACCGGTAAAATACTAAATAGGCCAGTTGTTTTCATAATATTCTGCTTTCGAAACTCAAATGACTGGGTTTTGCAACTGAAAGACCTGCTCCTAAATGTCATGACGCCATAAAACCATGGGCATGGTGCAATGACAGATGTGAAATTCAATGTGAAAGTTCACATACACATATTTAGTTTTCTCTATCAAAGAAAACATTGCATTCGTATCTTTATGATGGAATCCGTGATGACAGAACTATTTCCCGTGTCATCATTCTCACATTATCAACTGCTATCTATAAGTCACGTCATCGTCAACAAATGTACGTGTATTTTGTCAAATCATCATAACTAAACGAGTGTGCGTACCATGTTTAAATATCTTTGCACCAATTCCTTCATTCTAGAATGAGGAATAGTGAAAACGTCGACCTCAGCAGGCCAGGATTTCGGCGCCATGTTGTGTTTTGATAGGAAGTATTGAAATCTCGAAGAATCTCGTGGAGCTCTCGTGTGACTGTGACGCGTCGTGTTGCTATGGTCGCTCGAGCGGTGTCGCGGCATATCAAAACTTTGCAAGATTAGGGAGTCTTGTACAGCAGTTTCATAACTTGAAGAATCCGGGCGGAACACACAAGATGGCCCGAAATTATCCTGCGAATACGCAGATACAAAAGTTTTTGGAAGAATCATACAACAAGGAGCGTGATACAAGATTATCTTGGTACTTTAGATCGAACAAAACTACTTCATTGGTCGAGTCCAAACAGTCTGAGGTTGCCAGAAGGAAAATCCAATGCGCACCGAAACCAGCGGAGGGTCTGTTCAACAAGTTACCAGAAGGATCAACACAAAAATTTAACAAGAAAAAGTCAAATTTCCAAGATGTTCCATTTAGAGAGAGAAATGATGGTGAAATGTTGAGTGTTGCGATGCATCCAGTTACTACACAAGTAAGGAGTAAGCTGTACGATGGATTCACGAAAGAAGGCAAAGGTCGGTACCAATATCTGTGTGACAGATACAAGGAAAGCCCAGAGGACAAATTCCAATTCCCTATTCTAAGCTCCTGGGAATATGGATGGAGGTTGGGAGATGTTGTGAAGAAAAGTGAAATTAAGAAACCTCCATTTGGACGTACTAGGATAGTGGCAGATACATTTTACACCAGGACAGGTATTCCTAATAACCCTGTTGTCGATGTGTGAAGGTAACTTAACGATGATAATTAATTTGTTTCTGAATTAATTATGAAGTCTTCTGCAAAAGTATTATGGAGAAAATAAAAAACTAAAGCATTATGTGATATCACGTTCCTATGTCTTGTTCCTGTGTCGTCGTCCGTCGCGTTAGTGACTGTATTCGTGTATGTAACTTATACAATTTTTATGCTTCTATGGATTATGCGATTGTTCCTGGTACTGTACCGTGCTGAAAATTGTTGAGCAATTTTATTTGAGGAGAAGGAAATACCCGGAGATCCTAGTGTGCTTAGAAAGATGGGAACGTTACGTATATTACATCTGTTGGATAATAATTGTGATAACATTCTGTTTTATTGTTTGTTGAATATATATATCGGAGTGAAAATATGTGTCGATTACTTTTTATAGCAATCAATTATTAGTGGGATTTTTGATGTTTGTCAAATTTTATATTTAAAAAATCACGCCGTTAAAATCTAATTGTATTTGCTCAAAGTAGCATCGTCTAGTAGATTCTATTTATTGTTCGTGTGTCTTGTTAATTATAATGCAATATGAAAATTTGTACATATCATATATGTATTGTGTGAATATTATACTTAAGGTTATACATATCATGAACGATCAGAGAAAAGTCATCCATTTCTCTTTTCAACCCCTTAATCAGTGCCGTCCGTCCAAAACTGGCAAATTTTGTCCTATATCCAATGTAGATACTTAATTGTACATAAAATGTTTACCTGTACATAAGAAGGTTTATTGGCGTATAGTTCTTTATAGTCTTTAGTATCAATTACAATATAGGTTTTTTTTACATGTATATTACCAGCTTGACACAAAAAAAAACTCTTGCATAAAAACTGTAAAAACTGATTTCTAGTTTGATTCTTTTTGCCTTTTGTTACATTGTGGAACATAATATATATGTTTACCAATGAGAAAAGAACAATAGCCACATCAATTATTCAAAGTCTATCTTTCGCCTATATTGACAACGTAATCAATAATTGAAACGACACACTGACATACAACTTTGTATTATGTGCGACTGCTCCGTAGTTTTTAATTGAAACAGCAATTATTGGACCTTTTTGACCCGTTTGCGTCTGCCGTTTTCAATTTTCCGCTTGATGAAAACCAAAGACTAGCACCGAATGAGATTTACCGTGCATGTACTTACACGTATTGGAATTACGTGAGAAAAGATATTCTTTTGGATTTTAATTTATCTCCGAAAAAGATCAACGAAATCGGTTTCGTTCCTGTACATTTATACTCGCACCTGACAAAGAGTTGACCTAACGCTTAATCAAATGTGTATGTATATATATTTACCTGTCCTACGTGAACAGAAAGGTATAGATCGATACATGTGTCCGTAAAACAGAATTTATTATATACAGACACTACACTGCATAACATCGTTTCTAGTATCTTTTCAGACAATATTCCCCAGAAGTTATTTCCCCATAGGCGTCGTAAACACAGGTAGATGAATATGAAGTAAAAATCAATCATGTTCATAAAAAAAAATCTATGGGTTTTCAGTTTAGTTCAAAGGAGAAAGAATATAATACATACAGTTTTGAATGGGTAAATATATAACGGGTACGTGTAGCGATCGGTGTGGTACGTACCGGGTCGATAGTTCGATAGCTAACTCTATACGTATTCATTACGTATGCACACAAATGCTTGGGGTCGATTCAGTATTTCACGAGACTGTTGTATATAAATGTTGACTAGATCTACATGATACTTGCGTCGACTTGTTCACGGATATATCATAGAAATTGTAAACACGACAGTATTTCGTAACACGTATACGTTATAAAATACACTTTGTATAGATATACCTATATACCTGGCTTTAAATTAAAGCTTTTGTACACATACTGGCAAAACCTCTTGAAGATAAAAACAGTCAATTCCCTATATTTAAAGTGCTTCTTGAATTATGTCTTTCCTATAAAGACGACATGTCTGTCATGATTAAGAGAATTGTGGCTTTGTCCGTTGGATTTTTCTTTGAAGACAAGTTTCAATACATTGCCAATTATAGAATTTGTATCACACTGATACAATCTAATTGGGCCAATATCAATGTACCAAAAGTTTTCATATTTAAACGTAAACGATGTTATTGTATTATATATCTGAACTTAGATCGTGTATCTAATATAATCATCAGGTTGAAGCAGAGGCGAAAATGACTATTTTACTTCCGATGAATTATCTGTCTGTATTATATCTGTATTCGTCGTGAAATAATATCATCTTATGATCATACGTTGTGTATATGTGAGGGTGAAGAGAAGGTGTCTGGGTTTATAACCATTAATTAGTTGACGAATATGATCTGTAGTTGACTTCAAATACGAGACTGTCCTCAAAAATACATCTAACAACCCTATATGGACGATAATTACGATACGTTGATTATCGTATACAGCTTCTTAAGTTGATTCGGTATGTATCGACCACGTGGTTAGGTTAATTATTTACCTGTAGGTATATACCCCTATAGTATATACCTGGTAATACCAGTACAAGTCATCCGTTGTGTGTTTTAATGTACACAACGTCGAGAAAAAATACAAGTAGAGAGAAAAACACCATTGACACAAATAGTCCTTGCCCAACATTGGATTTTGTGTTTATCCACAAAAAAAGTCCAACTCCAAATTAATACACATTTAATCTATTGTGATATCAAAGACCACACGCTATATTTATATATTCTCTGTCGGTTGTGACGAGTTCGAGGGACCTGTACAACATGTAGCTAACATTTCAAATTTATTTCTGTGGTCATTTAATTTACGTGACCTGTCTAACCCGTGAACCTGTGTAAACTATACATTACTATCAACACACTGTATATTTTACTACGTAATACGAACAGAAACATTGGCCCCTTGTTGGTTGGTTTAAGCAGGTTCCGCAGTGAATGGGTTCCGCTTGACGTTAACCCGTGTTGTATAAACGGATTACTTGTACCCGTTTGCGTGTACGTACCTGGTCGGAGAGCGCCACTCCTTGGATACATATACTGTAGATACTGACTTAATCGATTGTTGTATTATTAAGTGGGTCGTGCCAAGCTTCTATAATTTCCTTGCGGTAATGACCCCAAAACAAAGGTGTATTGGTTCTCGACAGGCCTCCCCGTAACCCTACTACAACACCGGGCTATACATTCAATATCAATCGGGATTTTATTGTACCGACACATGGAAATTATTACCATAATGAAATCAACGTATAAACAATGTATACGGCCCGGCAGTGAATCACCTGTATATATAATGGCGTGGTCATGGAGCCAATACCACGGGAATGATATTTACCGATATAATTTCATTCCATAATGAAATCAACAAACTGGGAGTAAAACAAGGAACAGTGATATTGGTTGGAAGATTGACTGAGATTCTTTAATGCATGCCTCTAATCGCATACACTGCCTCAGGTCCCGTCGTATCGTATCATCACTCCATATCTCATCATTGAGACACCACGTATTCGATCACTTCATATCCCGCTAATGAGACACCTCGTATACACTTCATAACCCGCCATTGAGACACCTTGTATACACGTCATAATCCGCCATTGAGACACATCATATACACTTCATAACCCGCTATTGAGACACCTCGTATACACTTCATAACCCGCCATTGAGACACCTCGTATACACTTCATAACCCGCCAATGAGACACCTCGTATACACTTCATATCCCGCTAATGAGACACCTCGTATACACTTCATAACCCGCCATTGAGACACCTTGTATACACGTCATA
>JAUMHH010016863.1:0-10863 GCA_032359455.1 Chlamys rubida
CCAACCCCCCCCCCCCCCCAACTGTGTTGCTATTCAAATTTAGTGTTTTTTATTATAATTCATGATTTTTTCAATTTTAGCTGAATTTCTGCTTGAAAATTTCTGCTAGATAATTATAAATTCTGTACTAGTTGTACTGTGATATTAATCTACCATACTAATTGATTTATTATTCAATAATTACCACTAATTTTCTCAAAACACAATTAAATGGTGACTTTTAATGCATTTATCATAATTTAACTGATTTTGATAGATGGTGATGCACTTTTAATGACTGTGCTTACACATGTGTATGGTGGTAGTGTAAATAAAAACATTTAGCTAGACAGTTACTACTTTCTGTTATTTCAGTATATAATACATCTTTATGATGGTACAGTTAGGTACCGTAAACCATGTTAATATTAAGCATCCTTGTACCACTGCCAAAGACTAAATAAGTGTTGAAAACTGATTTTTCCTACATGACTATATCTTTGATAAATCATTTCTGAAAAGAAAACCCTACCTTCTACCTTCGTTGCAGGGATTTATGAGAAGTAATAAAGATGAAATAAACAAAATATTATCAACAACAGTGTTCTGAGTGGACAAAAATTAGCTGGGTAAGAGCAGGAATGGAACACTAGAATTCAGACTGTTATTCTATTGCTCTAACCAATTGAGCTACCTAGTCAACAGAAGTGTTCTGGCCTATCCAGACAGAATTTAAAGGGTGGTTTCTGTATTTACAAAAAAAAAAACAGTGCATGCATGCAGTGGGACAGGGATCCTTAAACTCCAGGGGACCTAAATCATTATTTTGTTGTTAAAATCAGTTAAATGTATTATATTCAAAGTTGTAGAGATTACCCGTTACAGGAATCTCTGGCTGGAGACATGAATTAGTAGTAGTTTTGTAAAAAGTTAGTGAGTCTGTGTAGCACATTTTATTATGGAAAAAGATTGTAAACATGGGGAATATTTTACTCGGAAAACTTCTTCAATTATAATCGGACCAATAAAAGTTACTGTGAGTCATTTATGCTTTTATGAGTTGTGTTCTTGCACATACATAAAGAAAGTTTCAAGATGTAAAATTGAGATATATACTTTTTTCCTGCTAGACTTGTATCCTAATTGTACACTGTAGATAGTGGAAGCCATGCCTCAGGACCAGATGGTGAGGGAGTTTATGGCCAAACTGGGAGATTTCTACGAAATTGTGGACGAGAGGATGCCCACATCACAAGATGTGGCAGGTAATACCGACAAAACACTTAATAGTGTTCGTAAATACAGTAGTCCTCGTTAATCCAGACCTATATATCCAAACAGCGTGTAAGAACATGGGATGTATTGGTCATTAACCATGCAAAATTATCCCGGTAATTATAAGCCAACTTACAATCCAACCACATTTTTTCTGTATTATCTACGATCAAGACTTGACTGTATTATTGCAGTTTATTTGCAATGTCATAAAAAGATGGAGCACTACCAAAAGGAGATTGTTGAAGGCAAATTCTAATATTTACATTTTAATCAGCAGTTTTTGGTCCTTACATCTGTCAGACTATACCTGGTTTAAGTTTTGTCTACCTGGTGTCATTCTTCATACTGAGAACCAACTATATAAAATCCACATTTTACTGGCAACTGATATAATATGCCCTGTGTTGTAATCTCAGAACTGTATAATGCTACCATTTGTGAAGTTAGATTGTCACAGGTTTGTACCTGGAACAAATTCATATGATTTTAGATTGTTATTTACAACATTAATAGTCCATAGTTCCCTTTTTTCAGAAACGGCAATGTCGTTAAGTGAAAATTAAATATCTGCAAATGGAATTCAGTACATGTACTACAAGTACTCTAGTTATCCACTGTAAGTGACTTTAGGTGTTTGTTAGTTCAGTTATGGCTTTCCTTCTAATCAGGACATGAAGAAGACCTTGACCTTGACCACTCAATGCGTGTGGACATAGCACGACAACAGGAGGAGGATGACCGCACAGAGGAGAGTCCCGAAGACCTGAGGACAGAAGAACTGGAGGAAAACCTCAGAAGGACCGAGGCACTCGTTGACCAGCAATTAAAAGAAGGTAAATATAGTAGAACCTTAGAACAGAAACCAGATGTCCAGTAAACAAAGGATTTTACATGACTAAATGATTATTAGGGAGTTAAAGACAATGTACACCTGACGACGTATGTTGTTGCTGTTTCAGTATCATCACAGCTACTGACCAACGGGGTGGATGATGTGTCGACCAACAGTGGTCAAGGGGACAGCGAAAGCGAAGAGGAGTTCTGTGATACTTCGGACCATCCCTCACAGGTATGACTATCCCTCACAGGTATGACTATCACTCACAGGTATGACCATCCCTCACAGGTATGACTATCCCTCACAGGTATGACTATCCCTCACAGGTATGACTATCCCTCACAGGTATGACCATCCCTCACAGGTATGACTATCCCTCACAGGTATGACCATTCCTCACAGGTATGACCATCCCTCACAGGTATGACTATCCCTCACAGGTATGACTATGACTATCCCTCACAGGTATGACTATCCCTCACAGGTATGACTATCCCTCACAGGTATGGCTTCCCCATAAACCAAAGTAACTGTGACATTCCTGTACATTTATGAGAAAATATTCCAGGGTAAAAAACTGGTTAGGAAATTTCTATCTTACTCCCCATTTCACATGCATGCTTTCCCAATGGAACAAGGATGTGACCTCACATTATTCGGAAAGTACTGATGCTGTGATGTGGAAATACTGCAGACATGATAAAACTGAAATGTGAAAAGTTATTAATATATGTCAGAAAGATGGCATTAATTCTCGTGTTCAAAGAAAATTTGGTGAAACATGGTTTGCTTAATATTGCTAAACCACCTTTTTTTGTCAAAAAAAACTCAGGGAAAAGATGTTATATTTTTTCACAATGGTGACCAGTCAAGATGCATTTTAATGGTGTCTGAGAAAATTCTTGCAATTGGAATGAGGGAAAATAACTTTCATTCCCAGGGGTATGAGATATGGAAATTATACTCTCAGGTTTTTCCAAAGAGGGCAAAACTGTCAGCAGAGCCAAAGGTTTTACCAAATGTGAAAAGCCCTTGGTGAAATGTCCCTATCCTTCACCCCTGGACCCTGTGAGTGTCTTATATTCTCTCCTGATTAATATCTCAAAGTCCCAGCTAATGTAAACTTATTCTAATTTTAATAAAAAGAAGTGGCTCAAAAGGGCATGTACATGTCACCTAGAAATACTAGATATTGGTAAAAATGTAGGTGAGGGTAAACAAAAGTACCATTTATCGTTACTTCTTGGTTCATTATAACTTCTGAATCTGAAATTATTAACATATTTGAGCTCTCTCTGAATACCTGTACCTTTATTCTCTTTATACCCGATCATGCTATAGACCAAAAGTCATGATTCTAGACAGATGGTTTGTTAGATGAAGTTGTTTAAGGTTTTAATTCGTTAAACCCCTCTGTCCTTAAATGTTTATCAATGCCAGTTATTTGAACAAAGCGTTTTCAAGCCAATTACAGGCAAAATATCATGACTAAAAACCTTGAAGTTTCATCATTAGTATGAGTCACATGAAGATTTCAGCACATTGTACCCTTGCTCCTTTGATTGTAGGTCAAAATAATATATTTAAACAAAATTAATAAGTCCGAGCTTTGTAGGTCAAAGTAATATATTTAAACAAAATTAATAAGTCGGAGCTTCCTTCCCTTAGGACTCGGAGTCGCCACCTCGAGAAGTGGATGATGTGATGTCCAGTCAAACAGTCGATCATCAGAATTCCACACCGGTCAAGTCAGTCCAAAACAAGACTGGAAACCACGTCCATTTTAACAACAGTATGACCGTCCTTTCTGGAAACAAAATCACCCAGGAGGTCATGTCACCAATATCTAAATCTAACCTCAACGCAAACGAACAGTTGAACATTCCGCCAAACTTTCCATTCCACGCTGTAAATGGCAACACAAGACAGTTTTCTGACAGTATGTTGACACACGGTGCGTCACCAGATTCACAGAACGTCTCGTTAGAGAGTGTACCAGACGTCACGGACGGGTCGACAAGTTCACTGGACGATTCTTTATCTGGACAGACGGACACTATTGGTGCACGAGGTGATTATAAACCAGCAGGAAGTAAAGGTCAGGGGAAACCACTCCCAAGGGACCAATCACAACCAGCCAGAACAGGGACCAGGACAGGTAAATATAGGGATTCCTCAGACATTGGCCAAAAATTGTGAAAAATTTAAATGATGCTCATCTCATATAGGGAAATAGTGCCTTAGTTACGTTAGTTGTATTGTATGCTTACAAACGATTAAGTCAATTGCATATGATGACCTATCAGGGCTTCAAAATTAAAAATTTAGCCTTTTCATGTTTCTCAGCCATGAAAGGTTTTAATCAAGAAAATTTCATTTAATGCTTTTAAGATGAAATCATGAAAATGACTCACTAAAAAATTAGACATTATATAAAAGGATACTCAATGAAACTGTAAAAGATTATTAAGAAAATGGGAGAGGGAATGCACCATAAACAAGGCAAGCAGATTAAACAGTAGTTAAGGGGCAATATATCGAAGTAACAGTATCCTGGTAAAAATAAAACTGTCTTTCCTCCTTGTGGTACGTGTTGTTAGCAAGTACTGTTTGTTCGCAGGTCTGTTTATGGCTCAGGGTGGAGGGAGTGAGACCACACCCATGGGGTCTGGCAGTGGTAGGCGGGGCCAGGACGAACCCCTGACTCAGTCTACAGAGCTGGTAAATGACGAGCTGGCGGTGACATTGATGCGACTACAGCAGGACATGAACAGAGTGTTGGCCCGTCTGGACAGCGTAGAGTCTACAGCGCAACAAAACACATCACAGGTATTTAGGTTAAAGGTTTCATTTTGGCCTTGTTTTAAATTCTGTCTTGCATTGATCTTTGAGGATAACATGAAAAAGTCTTTAGGTGCTTTATTTAAACTGTAAACCTCTCAATCCCCAGATCATCAGTTCTCCCTGGCAAGGGGGTACAGTTTACTATAGTTTATTAAGGGAAGTAACACTGTTGACTACCGGATATTTGGTGCATGTTTAGCAGGAAATAATTCAAATATGGTAATTATTGGTTGGATTAATTATGATGAAATTGAATTTAGATGGTATCAGAAAGTAAGATCCTGACCTTCCCCAAATATGGGCTAAAGGGGGAAAATTGGCTAAATGACATGTTGCGGGTCGATATCATTATCTGTTTATTTGAATGTTTTTAGTGATGCTTTCTCCTTTGGTGACATGACAATTATTTTTTTTGTTTACATGTTTATTTGGACAATGAAAACTACCTATATTATAACTCAGGTGACGGCTAAGGCCAATGGGCCTGTTGTAGAGTTGAAGAGAGTCCAAATGCAGAATTAATCTAAAGAGTTTAGGATGATATTCAGGTTGAACTTTGATCATTTGAAAAGTGTGTAATATGCACTCTGAAACAAAATTTCAGTCAATAAAATATTGTAAATAAAAGCTTTTAAATCTTTTCCAGAGTGACGGGAAAGCACCACAGTCTATATGGGTAAGCTCTGTCTTTATTCTTGTAATTCAATTATCTCAATCTTGTTTTGGTCACAATGGAATACTAGTATTAGATGCTGATCGGACACTTTTTGTGACCCTGGTGATCAGTCTGCTCACAATTATTCATTTCCTGGGGTCCAGTCTATTACAAAGCTTTATATGATGATTTGCCATGATGAAAGGATGAACTTCATTGAAATTTAAGGTTAAAGGTCAAAGTAATAGGTGAAATATTATGTTGAATAAGTACATGTGAGAAATTCATGATTGAGTTTATGTTAGAATAGCTTTGAATTATCAATACCTTTTTTTTAAAATGCAGAATTCTCGCTGGTGGCCATTCCCCTCACTGACTGGGAGGACATTCTTCTTTGTGTTTGTTTGGCCGTTTGTCGTCCACTTGTTGTTAACCAGGGTGTTCAGAAGAAGAAGGTAAAGTTATGAGATACGAACACTGACACAAAGTCACCCTTTTTACCGTTCTCATTATCATAATATTGGTCAAGGAGGAAGGTCACTAAAGCAGAAGGAATGACCTTTATATAGAAATTTCTGTTTGAATGACTTTGTACGAAAATAGAGTTGTGATGTGACCTGGTGAAACTTATTAATCAGCATGACCCTTGTATGGAAATCTAACACTTGCTTTTTCAATTTGTTTCATTTCCCTGTTGGTTATTCAAGAAATAAAAAACTCAATTACTTGTTTTCACAGAGAAACTTTCGGGCAAATGTTTTCAAAAATATTGGTATACTGGTACTTAAAAAATGTTGTAATGGAAGATGGATAACACTTGTGTTCTTCAATTTTCAGGCAAAACCGATAAAGAAGATTTTGAAGAATGAAAACCCATAATGTGCCAAATTCTCAGTCATAATCATTAATGAGGCATCACAAATGAGCATAATCCTATTGGGGCATGGCATTGCATGTGTCAGAGCCCAGTTTGATGAGGAATCCTATCTGAGCACTGTCTAGTCCTGTTGCCTGCTAACCCTATGTAAAACAATGTACTAGCATTGTACCACAGTTTGATGAGGAATCCTATCTGAGCACTGTCTAGTCCTGTTGCCTGCTCACCCTATGTATTCTTTCCTAAAATAGAATCAACAGTGAGACACCTGTGTAATGTGTTATATGATTCAGACTTGTTTAATTAACCCGTTCACCCCTAGGTAACTTAAGTAAACTCTACCATGCATTGTTCTGGTTGAGTCTATTTTGGTCCATAGTGGTGAAAGGATTAATGGCTAAAAAGTTGAAGGTAAACTGGAACGAGTACAATGATATCAGAGAGCGTAAAAGAATGAATAGATAAGGGAGATAACTTGTTCAATCACAGGTAAATATATAAGGTGTAAATTACAAATAAATGTACATTGTGTCCAATTACAGATACATGTATATGGTGGTAAATTACAAATAAATGTACATTGTGTCCAATTACAGATAAATGTATATGGTGGTAAATTACAGATAAATGTATATGGTGGTAAATTACAGGTAAATGTACATGGTGGTAAATACAGATAAATGTACATGGTGGTAAATACAGATAAATGTACATGGTGGTAAATTACAGGTAAATGTACATGATGGTAAATACAGATAAATGGTCATGGTGGTAGAAATATTTAAATGGTGGTAAAATACATGTGAAAATATAAGGTGGTAAATAACAGATAAATGTACATTGTGGTAAATTACAGATATGTGTACATGGTGGTAAAATACATGTGGAAATATAAGGTGGTAAAATTACAGATAAATGTACAAGGTGGTAAATTACAGATAAATGTACATGGTGGTAAATTACAGATAAATGTACATGATGTTAAATTACAGATAAATCCACATGATGGTAAATTACAGATAAATGTACATAATGATAAATTACAAACAAATGTACATCATGGTAAATATATAAATAAATGTATATTTACATGGTGTAAATTACATGTTAATGTATGAAGTGATGAACGTTCTCAAATCGAATGTTCCATTGTTTATCAAATCATTATTTGACCTGTTAATCAGTCCAAATTTAATATCATACATACCTGTCAACCCTGACCCAAACCAAAGTGTGAGATTTGGTCTTGGAAAGTGTGAGATTGGCGTAACGTCGTTTTAGCAATCCTGAAGGGATTTCACACTATTTTTACTCTCTTAGTAATCAAGTTGACAGATATATCCAGGCAATTCTGGCATGGGTATTGAGGTTATTGAATAATTAACACTAAATACATGAATCTTCAAAAAAACAACAAAAAAAACCCATTTTTTTTTTGTTTGTTGAAATTGTGAGAATTGGAGGCAAGATTGTGAGATCGTGTTCACAAGGATTTTATAACTCGAGAGACTTGACAGGTATGCCTGCTGTAGTCAGTCTTATCCCTCTGATTTACTGTGTTTGTTAGATAGCCAGGCAACATGGCATGTGGATTTCAAAATTTCAACTCTCCGGAGATATCCTTAATTGGTACAGATTTATATGCTATATCATTTTTAATGTATAATGCTAACCCTGTAGTTTGACTGCCTAATTTAAGAGGTTCGTAATAACCTATGAGTTTGGGAACTTTTAATTTTTGTCTCATTTTAGTTTCTTGTACTTTAATTATGTCTATGTCTTTATGCTGTGTTAAGAGTTGTTTAAGGCTAATTAAGTTAGCTCTGAGGCCGCGAGCGTTCCAGCTGAGTAGAGACAGGGAGCCTGCAGCCTTTTTATCTGTCTGAACTGCCATATTAGCTAGTTAGTTCGTTTATGTGGTTTTAGTTGGTGGTTATCTTACAATTTTAAATCTAGTTGGGTACTAAAGTTTGGCAATACAGTGTACATAATGCATACTATAATTGTAGAATTAGTACAAATTTTCATTAATTATTCAACTATGATGTCTGCTTTTGATCAAAGAAGGATATATTACAAATCAGCATTAAATTATTTTGATCTATTTTTTTCAGGTCAACAGCCAGGATGCTACCTGTGCTGCTGACACAAACGTTACAGAAGGAGAGGACGAGGTTACAATACAGACATGACAAAAGAGCCAGAGCTTAACTGGGTAGACGTTGATGACAAACGAAGCCAAGTCAGGTCAAAAGAGGAGGAGAATAAAGAAAGACTGTGATCATAGTGTAGAAAACAATCAAATGAACCCTGTATTACTGTATATATCATGTTAGCCTTATACCTACCATAGTTGAGCTGAATCTATACTGAAGAATATCAATTCAGCACAATTCTAAGATGTATTAACTATTAAAGCTTTATTTTAAAATATGGTGAACTAAATAGTCCAAACATTGTAGCCCCTTGATTTAATACAAGGAATTTACTTTTTCATCAGTGTTAAAATTTGGGTTTCCTGGTTTCACAAGGGCAGCTGGACCAATGTAGTCTTGATCACCTGACCACATATCTTGTTCAAGCCCTGTTACCTTACCTTACCATACAATACATATAATTATTTTTTGTGTCCTCATAGTTCTATTTATGGAGCACACTATACAATATCAACAATTATTTTAATAATTTAGATCCCCCGCCCCCTGTAAGTTATCAATTACAAGTACCTCCTTTACTTATCTCGCACATATTCATATTTGGGATAACCTTATCTATAAAACTGCTGTCATTCAAAAATAGCAACTAGTGTCATTAAATTAGTATTAAAGTGCTGATTGTACATGTATTAGAGAAGAGGCAAATTCCAAAGTAATTCAATATTCATTACACTAATTATTTGAAAATTTTAGGTATAATATATATTGTGCCAGTTATAATACATACTCTATTGGTAAAATCAAATGACGCAAGATTGAAACATTACAAAATTTTAACATTGCATTTGTGTAAACAAGAAGCTGCAAGGTCAATGCAAATACATTTCTTATACATTTCCATGTTTTTGTTTACCAAATATGTCAAATATGTTAATGTACGTAAGTGTTTTGGAGATTTATAAGTAAAGTGTAATATACTTGATATCGGGTGATAAAGGCACTTCTATCCCGATGGGATGTAGTACACATGACCATAACTATAGCAGAACCCTGCTAATTTTGTCTCGTGTACAGCTTATGTGTGATGTGAGTGGGAGAAAATAGAATATATATCACTGTTTTTTGTATGCCCTGTATGTATGTACATTGTACTGTGTGATAAATGATCTCAACTTATTAAGGTTAGGAAAAGGAAATCAGAAAATGTTGTGTTAGCAGAAGTTTGGACTGTTAGAACTTTTAAGTCACCTGTTCTAACACCCGGGAGGTTATGCTATACCTTGAGTGAGAGCATGGGACATATGTTTTAGTGTTAGGGGTAATTTATGTGAAGGCTTGCCATTGATGTGTGCTAGTATGCTGATATTTTACATGTGGGTTCATTTGGGGTTTCACATTGATGCTGTGAAACCAAATTTTTTTTTTTTTTTTTTTGAGATTTCACAAAACTGACAGGTCAATATTTTTTAAAGAGAAGTTTTGGGAAGGTTTGCTATTCATTCTGTATGAGTGGTAACACACATATATTATATTTCAGGTTTATTACACAGGTTTCATTCTGACCATAGGACTTTGTGTAAAATCCTCTGCTGTCAGCTCAGTACTATTAAAGACAAATACTTACATAATAATGCTAAAATGACCATGTTACTTTTAATAGGTAACAATGTTGAATGATACATATAATTGGGTTGTGTGGTGAAAGTATTTTTATTAACGTTCAATTTTATTTTATTTTCCAAGCATCCCCAGGTATATGTCCAGGCAAAATGTGTAAGTATTGCCCCTAATGGTAGTTACATGTCTTTACAAAGAATATAAAAGTATTTAAAAAGGAATATATATTCAAGACATTAGTTGGTTTCTCTAATGACGGTCAAGGGAACAAGTATGTTTCTTCGGGCTCTGATAATGTATAAACAGGCAATCATTGGGAGGTTTTGTCAGCATCTGTAGTTTCTTGATAATCTGTCATGGAAAGGGAGATAACTTATGTCATCTTGCCTTAGATGAGAATGTATAAGGTACTACTGGGTAAATAATTGTTTTACATTCAATGTACTTAATGTATGAAAGTGGTATTTTTCCATGACTGGTCCTTGATTATTATTTTCAAGTAATTAGTGTTTATGCTAAAAACATAGCATTGATAGCTGACAAAACATACACTGCATGCTGTACGGGGCCTACATAGCATTGATAGCTGACGAAACATACACTGCATGCTGTACGGGGC